>PVJO010007775.1:0-79658 GCA_004026905.1 Hystrix cristata | reverse complement strand
CTATTTACAGCAGGTTCATTCATCATTTTCCATATTTTCCTTTTCCCCTCTTTTTCCCCTGTTGCCTTTCTGCTTTTCCCCTTCTTTCTTTCTAGTACTTCTCTCCTCTGCTCACCATCCTCCTTTTATATAATATCTATTACACCTCTTTGTCCTTATTTACAATTATGGTCTCTCATATCAGAGAAACAATTCGATGCGTGCTCATGAGAAATTATTATTAAAGTCTTGGGTTCTGAATAAACACACAAAAAGTGAGTACAGGAACAAAGAACAGCAAGAACATAGTATGTATCCTCAAAGCCTCCTGCTTATGACTTTGTGTACTTTTCAGGTCCTGACTCATGGTTCACCCTACTGGTGGATATGTCTCATTGAACTCAGATACAAGTAAGTCTATTTCTAAAAGAAAAGGAGAAGGAATCAACATTTATTACGTATATAAAATACCCACTACAGGCCAGATTCTACACTGGGCACCTTACATATTATCTTTTGTATGCCTCAAAAAAACTCCGTGAATTAATATTATTAACATGTTATAAATGAGGAAACTGAGATTCAATAATTACCTTCAAGTAACTTAACCAATGGAAAATAATGTAACTGGATTTTGAATGCAATTTGATCACTTGGTCCCCTGGCCATTATGCAGCTCTTCTACCATGAAGCTGACCAATATGTTTTGGATTTTCAGAAGGATGTTCTGGCTGAAGGCAATTCCAGTCCTCTTTTCCCCTTCTTCTCCCTGGGGAAGTTTTTGAGGACTTTTTAAGTACGAATTTAAACCCTGATATTAGTGATGCTACATGTTTAGAAAATAAGTTTAGCTGCATTTTCAGTAGGTAAAATATTCTTACCTGGGTCATAGATTCTGATTTTCAGAAATAGTCTAAATTCAGGAGACATACTTAGGAAAACAAGGCTGATTATGCCTCGAGTGTTGTACTCTGCACTGTGTAAGAACTGAAGTACAAGGTACAGTCTGGTCCTTCCAGAAGGCTTGAGAGGAAGGATCACATAGAAAAGTACCAACCTACAGTTGGTTCCGTCCCTGACATAATGACCCCAACATTCAAACAAATGACCATCCAAGCCTCCCTGACACCAGAGTTTTCAACTCTGTCTTCCTAAAGCAAACTAGTAGGAGGTACCACTGCTGAATCTTCACCAGAACCAAGGATGCCCTATTCTCATGGGCAGAACACCATACCAGTATGGTACTTTGCATCAAACTTTTCCAAAAAATTATTACATATTACTGTTAGGTCCCAGCCCTGAATCTTTACAATTCAATTCTACTGTGAGTTAAACAGGCTTATATGAAGTAGCATAAAAATCACTGTGCCTGACTCGCAAGCTTGAATACTGTATGGTATTCTTCATTTGAGTGAGGCAAAATACAAACAAAACAAAAGGGTAAACAATGGATACAAAAAGGCAAAGGGCTAGATATAAGCTAATAGACAAAGGGTCCAAGGGAACAAGAAGAGAGCAAAGGGGGAGGGGAATGGGAATCCAGAGGAATAATGATTATCTTAAAAACAAGAACCTAATAACCCAAATTTAAAATAGTGACACTTACACTAAGTACTACACTAACTTTATGTAGTTATGACTTAAACTTAATGCTGTATCTATGTGGTTGTTTACATTGCCCACTATCATAAGCAAAAGGCACAATGTATTGTGGTCTGTAAGCTTGTGTAATGGCTTGTAAATTTGCTTAATTTGGGATAAATTTTAATAAAAATATACTTAAAAACCATTGTGCCATTTTAGCATTGCCTTGGCTACAATGTATAATATTATTTTGACAGGAAAATGCAGTTCTAAAAAACCTCACTTACGAACAAACCAATGGAACATAGCATAGTAAGATAATGGGCAGATGGGCATGGGAGAGGCTATCAGTATGGGACTAAGTGTCATGGGACTCAGATGCAGTGAGACTGCACCTGAGTTGTCTAGGCCAGGAAAGGATAACTGTAGACTGCTAAGAAATTATTTCAGAAAAGACTTGAGATCAACTTCACTTGTGCTATGGAAGACAAGATTTGGAATGGCAGAAGTTGAAGAGCTTTTATAAGTAGATTGTGATATAAGCAAGCTTTCAAAGTTGGGAAAGGGAAAAATTCAATAAGAGGTCCATAGAAAGAGTAGACTTTTCTCATCAAAACAAAGAGTCTGCTTTGGGAAATAGAATTTAAACAGCTGTGACTATAGTTTAGTGCCTGTATTACCAAGGGCCCAATCAAGAGACAGAAACCACACTAATTATTTCAACACAGAGAATTCAATATCAAGAAGTATTAACTAAGTATAAAGTTGTTAAGTAAATATGTGAAAGAGTGAAAAGAGAACTCTAGGATATCGAGGCACTGCGGGAAACAGCTGTCATCCCTAGGGCTGGAAGACAAATAGTATAGGAATTACTGAGATTCAGTAGCCTAAGGAAGGTGCTCGTGTGCCTGGATCCCAAACTTCAGAGGAGGGGCTGGTGCTGGAGTCTCTGAGGGAATTCAGTGAGACCGCATCTGCAAGTGTGGGAACGATGGCAAACTGGATTCAGCTACTGCTGTGGGAAGGAACTGAGGCTGCCACCGTGGAAACAAAACAAAATCAAACAAGTCTAGAGCTACACTCACAGGAACAGGAACAACAAACAGGAAGCCAAAGAAACAGCAGCAAGTCCCTTCCCCTCTAGAGCTTCAATCTTTCTCTAGCACCCCCACTGGCGGACCCAACAGGGATCCAGGTGGCAAAACAGAAATGCAACCTCCAGCCAGCCTCACTGGACAGAGTTCAGAGTGGGGCTGAACTGAAAGATAACAGTTTAGTAAATGTCACCGGGCCTGACACGGAGTACCTTGGATACCAGATGCAGAAACTTTGACCATCTTCTATAATAAAAAGAGAAATATGTAAAGCTTGTGTAGAAAGTTATATGATAAAAGTGTAGTTTTAAGCTTAATCTGGTTGCAATATGTTAGGAATGAGAGACTAAAAGCGGGAAGACTTGCTAGTGTAATGCAACACTTTTAGACTAGAGTCTGAATAAAACAGACAAAATAGGGAAAAGAAAACAACAATGGAAGGGATACTACATTGGGAGAACTCGGTATGGTATGACTAACAACGTAAGAAAGAAGATGAGTGAAAATTCAAAGACAATAAAATATTCTGCACACATTTATGTAATATGAACTTGCAAATTATTCCAAAGATAATTTCCTTGAAGGTCCTAAGAAATTATGACTATTTAGGTTATGATGAAGGTAGCAGTCCAAGATTACAATTTTAAAAGTAAATTATTAGGGGATTTCCAATTTTCAGTACTGCAAAAAACCCGGAAGTCATAATTTTGTCCTAACAAGTAAAAAAATAAACTGAAAAATCAACAACGTTCCTTAGAATTATCAGAAAAGCAAGGTCACAGAGCAAAGCACTACTTGCAAAACTAGAGAGACCAGCAGACAGCAGAAAGCCACCAGCACAAACCACAAGAAGCAGTGCCAAGGTAGGGAAACCTGAACCACAGCTGATGAATTGCTGGAGCCTCCGTGCAGACAAGTCCAAGTGATTAAGAACTCCAGGGAGGCTCAGCCATCAAGACCCACACACTTGTGTGAATTTTACCTCAGGAGTTCAACCAGATTCTCACAGTGTCTATTGGAGAGAAATCCTCTCATGCTTTCAGCAGGGGGAAAGAAAAATGAAACATTTTTAAATACTCCAGAGCACTCTGTTCTTAATAAAGGATCTGCCCACAGGAGAAGCTGTTTAACCAGAGCTGAAACTGCTGGGTTTTATCAGAGCCTAACTGGGGGAAGGGAAATATCCAACTCCAGCCTTCTCTTGCCTTCCATGTAGAAGGGGAATCCCAGTTCCAGTCCACTTTATCCATCACTTTATCCTAGGCCCACAGGGGAGAAAAAGTGGACTGAGAAACAGCTCACAGCCCATGGGTTTGGGTCCCTAAAAAACTGAAATCTCACATAGCACTACAGAACTCTTACCATGTCCCCAAAATCTTACCACCACGTTATTAAATGCCTATTCACAGATGTTCATGTTATCTAATACATCATGTCTGACAAATAAGAAAAACTGACAAGAATTACTAAAAAAGGAAAAAACAGCTCTAAGGAGACAGAGCAAGCACCAAAATCAGACTTAATGCCAGAGAAGTTCGAGTTAACTGACCAGAAATTTAAAACAACTCTGATGAAGATGCCAAGTGTGCTAATGGATAACATAGACAGCATTCAGGAACAGATGAGGAGGGTAAGCTAAAAAATAAGACCGTAACACCTTATTAATGAGATGAAGTGAAAGCACTGCTTAGGGGGAAATAGATCATACAATGCATTTATTAGAAAGAAGAAAAATTTAAAATCAATCATCTACACCTCCAACTCAGAAAACTGGAAAATAAAGAACAAATTAAATCCAAAATAAGTAGAAGAAAAGAAATAATAGAAAGTAGACCAGTTAGCAATTAAATTGTAAATAATAAAGCAATAAGGAAAATCAACAAAACCAAAAGCTAGTTCTTTGAAAAGTCAATAAAATTGATAGACTTTATTCAAGGTAACTAAGGAAAAAAAGCAGAACACAAATTATAAATCCAAGAATTGAATGAGAGGACATCACTACAGACTCCATGAAATTTAAAGGATAGTCAGGAGTGTAGCTTGCCTAGCAGGCATGAGGACCTAGGTTTAGTCCCAGCTCTATAATAAATAAATAGATAGATAAATAAATAAATAAATAAATAAAAGAATGCTATGGATAACCCCATGCCCAGAAATTCGAAAGCCTAGATAAAGTGGCATCAGTTCTTTGCAAAACATAATCTGCCAAAACTCACACAAGAAGAAATATATTATACAATAGGCCCATATCTGTTGAAGAAGTTGAATCACCAAAAAGAAAGCACAAGGACCAGTGAGTTCACTGGTGAGTTCTACCCAGCATTTAAGGAAGAAATCATGTCAGTCCTCTTCAATCTCTTCCAGAAGACAGAAGCAAAAGGAATATCCTAACTCATTCTATGAAGTCAGTGTTATCTTGAGACCAAAACCAGGCAAAGAATAAAGCTACAGACCAATCTCATGAAGAGATGTACAAATTCTGAACAAAATAGTAGCAAATTTAATATAACAATGTATACAGCATTATACAATACAATCAAGTGGGATTTATCCCAGGTAGGCAAGAGTGGTCCAACATTTGTAAATGAATTAATGTCATCCATCACATCAATAAACTAAAGAAGAAAAATCACGTGATCATATAGAGAGATGTGAGAAAAGTTTTTGGCAAAATATAATGGCAGAACCTAGAACAGAGGGCTACTTCTTCAACTTGATACAAGTATCTACCAAGAAAACTACAGCTAATGTTATGCTTAATGGTAAGAAACTCATCTTTTCCACTAAGATGAAGAACGAGGCAGGGTTTCCCCCCTTACCACTGATTTCAACAATATACTGCAAGTTCTAGCTAATGCAATAAGACAGGGAAAGGAAACAAAATGTATACACATTGGGAATGAAGAAATGAAACTCTTCACTGCCAGATGACAAAAATATTACTGGAACTATAAGCAATTACAGAAGGAGTGTAGAATACAAGATTAATGCAAAGAAGATGTGTTATGCACATGTACCAACTCCCCACAATGAATATAATCATTGTGGGTTGCAAACGTGTAGTAATACAAATTAAAATTTCTAAGAAAAAACATATCAGCAATGGAATTTAAAATTAAAAACATAATACAATTTATACTAATACTCCCAAAAATAAAATGCTCAAGTAGAAATCTAACAAAATATATACAGGACCTTCAAAGGGTAGAGCTATAGAGCTTTAAAGAATCAAAGAACTAAATAGAGAGACACTCTGTGTTCATGGATAAAGGATGCAATATTGTCAAATGTCAGTCTTCCAGCAAGTTACTTTATTGATACCAACAAACTAATTTTAAGGTTTATATAGAACAGCAAAAGACCCCAACTAGCCGACACAATATTGACGAAGAAGAAAAACTTGAAGGACTAAAACCAACTGACTTTATGACATTCTATAAAGTTACAGTAATCAAGACAGTGAATGTGTGATATTGATGAGAGAACAAATAGATAAATATAATAGCCTACAGAGCCCAGAAATAGACCCACATAAATATATTCAAGTGATCTTTGACAAAGAAGAAAAAGCAATACAATGGATCAAACACAGTCTTTGCTTTCAACAAATGGTTCTGGAACAACTAGACATCTACATGCAAAAGTAGATATATAAATTTTGGGGTTGAACTTGCCTAGCAAACACGAGGCCCTGGGTTTGATCTCTAGCACCAAAAATAAAAAATAAATCTTGGCAAGGACATTACACCCTCACAAAAAATTAACTCAAAATGGATCACAGACCTAAATGTAAAATTCAAAAATTACAAAACTTCCAGAAGATAACATTTAGGTGGCCTCAGATTTGGGTAATGGCTTTTTAGATGTGACACCAAAAGCATAATCAATGAAAGAAAGAGTCGACAAGCTGGACTCCATTAAAATGAAAATTTTCTACTCTGTGAAAGACACAGTCAAGGAAATTAAAAGGCAAGGCCACAGACTGAGGGAAAAATGTGCGAACAACATATCTGAAAAAAGACAGTTATCCAAAATATACAAAGAACTTTCAAAACTCAACGATAGCACAAAAAAACTCAATTAAGAAGTAGGCCACAGACTTGAACTAACATCTCATCAAGGAAAATATATAGATGGCAAGTAAACATGAAGAGATGTTCCACATTATAATCCTCAAGGAAATGAAAATTAAAACAATGGAATACCACTACAAATCCACTTAAACGGCCAGAATCCAGTGCACTGACATCATCAAATGCTGGTGAGGATGTAGAGCAAAAGCAACTCTCATTCATTGCTAGTGAGAATGAAAAATGGTTCAAATACTTCAGAAGATAGTTTGGTGGTTTCTTACAAAATTAAATATATTCTTATCATATGGTGTGAAAAATTTCTCCTTGGAATTTTTCCAACAGAGTTGAAAACATTTTCATTCCAAAAACTGCACTGATCTATTTTCCTCCATCAGACCATAGCCCTGAAGGTATTTTCTTCAGGAAGGGGCTGGTTCACTAACAAAGAGTTTTCCCTATTTTCATTTAAGGGCTGTTCATATTTTAATAAGGGAATATTCAAAGGGAATATTCAAAATCACAAACCGATTCTTTAGGCATGAAGATGAGCGGTTTCGGAGTTATTTGGTGGAGAGAAACCTCCCTACTCTCTACGTAGCACTGACCATTGACCACTTCCTTCACATATTCATTGGATCAGCAACCGTGAGAAGACCTACCCTGCTACATAAATAACTACAATGCTATGGTTTGGGTGTCTGTCCTTGAGTGCTTGGAATTTCAACTCTGGAAATAATATTCACTGGTGCTCAGTCTACTAATGAGTGTTCCACAGAGAGTATTTTGAGTTGTTTATTTTGAAATCATATATAAACAATGGCATTCTTGACATATATACCTCATACCCACTAATATACAATTAAATGACAGCCAACTGGTGCTATTTTTAATATTCATCTTTCCCTCCAGTAGAAATCAGAGTTTATTTGATACTAAGCTTCACTGATTTTCATGATTAAATAGATTATATTCCATTTAGGAGAGAATAACAATAATGGCAAGCAGGATTACTCAGTGAATAGCCAACAGGAACTCAGGGCCCTTGCCTCAAAGCATTTGGGATTCTACTAGGTAGAAAAGGAGCCACAAACAACCCTGGAGGAGTCATAATAAAGATAACAATAATAAGAAAAACATGGCCTTATATTTCTATAGAGCTGTGTCAGAAGCCTCACATGCACACCTCTGAGCCTTTCCTGTGTGTGGGCCCTAAACTACTGGTTCTGGCCCAACTGCTGCTGTAGGGACCAACTATATGAGGAGTCAAATCAGTTTTGTACGGGCACGGTCTGAAAGTGCCTTCCATGTAGCCACTTCACTATCGGAAGAGGCAGTCCACCATGAGCCTTGAGTGTCCCAATACATTTTTGTTAAATGTGCCAAACTGCAAGGTTTATGCATCGTCTGATGCTGAGAAGTTTCTATAGCTATTTATATGAGCATTTAAGAAGGTCAAAGAACTGCAGTCTGACTACCTTGTAAATTCTCATTCCCTGTGCAAAAGGGGAATATTTTTTTCTGCTTGCTCAGAAAGTGCTGGGTCCTGGATCTCTTGTTCATTGACTGCAACACAAACTCACTGTGTATATAGAATCCATCTGGACCCATCAAATGAAGATAGGGAATCAACCTAGGTGCCCATCAATGGATGAATATACAAAGAAAATGTTGCACACATATATACAATGGAATATTATGCAGCCATAAAGAAAAATGAAATCCTGTCATTTGCAACTAAAAAGATGGAACGGCAGAACCTTATGTTAAATGAAGTAAGCCAGCTACAGAAAGACAAATACCACATGCTGTTTTTCATATGTGGGAGCTAAAAAATTTCAGCCTGAATGTAGAATAGTTATTTCTAGAGGTGGAGGGGGTGGATAAAGAGAAGTTGGATAATGGGTATTAAAACAGAGTTAGAAGGAATACATTCTAGTGTTTAGCAGCATGGAGGGATAACTGTAGTTTACAATAACCTACTCTATATTTTATGAAGATCTAGAATACAGAAGCTTGAAGGCTCCAAATATAAAGAAATGATAAGGAGAGGCAAATGGTAATTGCCAGAATTCAATCAGTTCACATTGTACGCATGTGTTGAAATGTCACACAGAGTATCATTAACATTTATTAACTAATACATGTTAATGAAAAATAAGAATATTTAAAGGCTGAGAAGCAAAACATAGAATTAAAACAAGTCCTCTCATGGTGTCTTGGTTACTGCTTACACTTCTCCAGGTGGGAGGAAAAAAGATGTTATCATAAAAATGCAGCAACACGATACCTGTGTGACACCTGGAATAATAATGCCAATAATGATGACTTTGTCTCTCTAAATAGGTCTTTGGGTAAATTAAAAGTAGAAGTTTGTGTGATTGAGCAGCAAGCTCTGAGACCGAGAGTGAATGCGAGGCCTTGCTCGCCAGATGCCGAGCTGTTGCTTCCTGCTGTACAGTACACACCGCTCCCTCCCTCTGTCCTCTGTGCTTTAAAGTGAAAGGTGACTGAGGGTAGAACTGAAGTCTTCCTGATCCCAAGGGACCTAAAATCCTCCCAACAACAAGCAAAGCCCAAACCCTATTTTGCCATTGCAGATAATATGTGCCTCACTTGGGCATTCTCACTGGTCCTTTACTTCTGTTAGTTTGCAAATCAGCATTTACCTTTAAAGAGCTCAATCCCAATTGCACTGAAATCTATGTAGCAAGCAATTCCACATACCATACATATGAAACCCCACAACCCTAATGACCTCTTTGGACTACAAGTCTCTGTAACCAATGATTTTGACAAATACAACTCCCAGGGAAATTAGATGGGTTCCTTCCAGAGGCGCTACTTGGGATTTTAGACTCACTGTTCCACCAATATGGCTCTTCCTTTGAAAAGCAGCTACTAGCCTACTACTGAGCTCTTGTCAAAACCCCATACCTGATCCAAGCAGCCTTGTAACTCAACAACCTGACGTCTTCATTTTGAGATGAGTCAACTAGGAATTGAGGACTAATACTGAAGGCAAGGTCCAACAGGCCTCACTGTCGAATGGAAATTATACGTGCAAGAGCATAGCCAGCCTGACCTTAGCAACATTTCAGCTTCATGTAAAAAAGCAGCTGTTGTCCCTTTGGGGGAAATGTGAAGCAATTGCCACCTAAAGCAAAGTTGCTAGCTCAGTGAGGACCCTCACTTCACAGAAGTTCCCCTAAATGTCTGAGACTAATTTGAAAGTTGAGGTATCCACTGGGCAGTAGTAGCTTCCTGGTCACAATAACTCCGGAAGAAGGAGTGGCAAGCCCTAATCATGGCAATGGACAGAATGAAAAGTCCTAATCCTTCCCTTAGACACAACTCATAAGGCTTAGGTATGTTATGTTTTTCCTAACTCTTAGATTAACACCAGTGACCTAACCACCTGATTTGCCTCTGCCTTAGAGGAAAGACCACAAATTAAAGATAATATTCTTCAATGCTGTGCACTAGAAACAAATTGTAACTGTCAGTCTGGAAGTCTAGGTGACTTATATTGTTCCCCATGATAAGAGATCAGTCTCTGATAAGATTAATGAGAATCAAGCCTGCACCACTCTGATGAACACCATTTCTACATGGGTCCATCATTGCATATGACACGGCAAAACAACCACCATCATAAACTATGTACAAATAAAGCTTCTCCCAGCCCCTAAGTACTGGAAATCAACCCATGGCCTTGCACATACTAGGCAAGTGCTCTACCACTGAGCCACATCCCCAACCCAAAATAAGACTTCCGATACGCAAACTACCGTTGCTTTGTGACTCATGCCAAACTCTGGTCCATTTGTCTTGTGGTAAATGAGGCCATAACATGTGATGTATTGCCCCACTCACTCCTGGCAAATTGACTACATCAGACCTTTGATTTCTCTTAGGCTAGCGATGGAGTCTCTAGGTTTCTGACACTTATTCAGGTTAAAGTGTTATAGTTCAGTTGACTAAGTGATACACTGTGGCCCTTACCACCAAACTTGGTCATTTTTTAACTCTCCAGATCATGTATCATCTGACAGTAGTGCACCTTTTGTCAAAAGATACTCAATGATGGGTTGATGGTCAAAGTATCTGATGAACACTTAACATTCTTTTGCTTCATTGAGAATTGGAATGGAAATGAATTCTACAAAATCAACTCAAAATGATTTTGATTCCCTTCCTCCTTTGGACATTGAAAGTACCCATCCCTCAAAAGAGCTTATCTCCTTTCATGTGCCACTAGGTTAACAGTCAAGAAAAAAGGAATAGGTTATTATACAGGTCTATTTTGAAATTTTGAGTTTTTCCTGACCATTCTGGGACATGATGCTTGTTTTCCTTCCCCTAAGAGCAACCCTAGGTTGGGATTTAGCTTAGTGATAGAGGGCTTGCCTAGCAAGTGCAAGGCCCTGAGTTCCATCTCCAGCACCCACCCCCGAAAAAAGAGCAACCCTAGACCAACCAAGGGTTCAGTATATCCTCTGGGTGGCAACCTAGCTGAAAGGGGGCCTAGAGAATTCATTCAAACCTAATTCTAATTACTTACTTAATTAGATTATTAATTAATTCTTCATTAACAACCTAATTCTTAATTCTAATTGAGTCTCTTGGATTCTTTTATGGACTCATATAGGCTTAATTCAAAAAAGTACAGATAGGACATAGGACAACCTCTTGACAGTGTTTAGAACACCGTCATCAAGTCCCACTACAGTGGCCAACATAGGACAAGAGAGGAGGATAAAATGGACCTTTGTAAATTTTTTTAAATTATCTTTCTCATTCCTGACCACTCCAGGTGAAAAGCTTAGCTTAAAAAGTTGGTTGGGGAAAAGATGAAGTTAGTACTAGTGGAATGGGACAGATGGATTTTGTAGTGCTAGAAAGGACCCTAGAGGCAACACTTTAGACCCTAGTACTTATATGGAAGGATCATTAACAATTTTAGTTTTTCAGTGGCACCTTTGAGACCTCCTCACCAGAGAGAGCAGAAAGCTGACTTCCCGGATAGTGCTGTCCAGTGCTGTCCTCTAGAAGTCCAAAATAATTATTGGAGCCAATTTATGTGACCTCAACTTATGAGAAACTCACAACCACAACTATTACCCAACCTGAGGAAAAAATAAGGAAAACAGAATATGCACTTAGACAATTAAGTGACTATTTAGCTCTCTGTGACAAAGTAACCCCATTGGCTTACACGCAGGACAAAGTCAAAAATTCAACACTCTATGAAATGAAGAAGGGAAGAATTGTAAGAAGAGGGTGGACTCTTCCCCTCCAGAAATGCAGATGTCTTAGAAAAAGGCCCCCTTTTATAGAAGCATGAGGAGAGCAAATAATTCACACCCTCCTGCCCACCTCCCACTTCCCTGTACAGCATAGCTGATATTTTGCTTAAAGAGATTAAAGGGAGTTGGCTTTCTAGGAGCTTGGGAATGAAATATATAACAATAAAAGTATATCGTATATCAACCTCATACCACAATGTTGAAATATATTCCTTATACTAAAAACATTATATTTATGTCAAAGGATGAGAATATTTATTGAATTTAAAGCCAGTGAAGAGTTTTCCTTGGAAAAACCCAGGCGTTGTTTCTAATTGGAAGACAATATATAAGGAGAAGCTCAAAATGACCAAGGAAAGCCTTTAGGTATTAAGGATCCAGGTTATGATCTGAAGTTAAACTTCACTGAGGCTTAAGAATTAGAGTATCTCAGAAAAAACAACTTGTAGAAAATATGTCTCAGAGAACAGAATCATGATCCAAGCATTAGAGGGTAGAGGTCTTGAAAAATATTATTTCATATTTCAGTTATGTTTTGGGAAGAAGAATAAATTCATATCATATTAAAGTATGGTAATATAAGGGAAATAAAACAAATTTTGATAGAACTTAGTTCAAATTTCAGTCAAAAGTCTTAGAGTGTCTGAATGGATTTTTAAAAAAACACCCAACTATATGCTGCCTACAAGAGAGCTGACAAACCTGTAAAGACAAACATAAATTGAAAGTAAAGGGTTTGTGTATTAGTCCATTTATCATTAATATAAAGAAATTACTAAGTAAGGCTAACTTTATAAAGGACAGAGGTTTATTTAGCTTTCAGTTTTGGGGGCTGAAAGTCCAAACAGATCAACACAGGCTCTGGTGAAAGGCCTCCTTAGCTGTGTCACTGCACAGCAGGTGGCAATGATGGGAGCATGTGTGGAAGAAAGACATCACATTTCAAAAATGTGGATTTTGTGGTGATAGAAAGCCATAAAGACTGGAGTCCCACAATCCCTTCAGATGGCATACTCCAGTTGATCCAAGAACTTCCCCCTCAGTCCCACATTTTAAAGACCCTATCTTCAAACCTTGCCATACTGAAGACCAAACTTCCAACACATGAGCCTTTAGGAGACAGGCTCAAATCTTATCCAAACTATAGCTATGGAAAAATAATTCCATGCAAATGGAAATTGAAAGGGCAGGAGTAGCTAAATTTACATCAAATAAAAGAAACTTTAAGTCAAAAACTGTAAAATGAGAAAAAGAAAGTCATTATATAATGATAAAGTGGTCAATTCATCAAGCATTGTAAACACATATGCATCCAACATCAGAGAACCTATCTATAAAGCAAATATTAATAGATCTAAAGAGAAAGATAAATCGTACTACAATAAAATAAGATACTTCAATCCCCTACTTTCAGCAAGGTACAGGTCATCCAGACAGAATATCAACTAGGAAACACAGGATTTAAACTACACTCCAGACCAAAAGCACCTAACAGATACACACAGACCATTCCAACCTATAGCAGCAGAATACACATTCTTTTCAAGAATATACAGGACATTTTTTAGGATAGAGTACATATTAGGCCACAAAACAAGTCTTAACAAATTTAAGAAGATTGAAATCATACTAAATATCTTTTTCAATCAAAAAGGTATAAAATTAGAAATCAATAATAAGAGAAAATTCACAAATACATAGAAATAAAGCAACACATTCCTGAACAATCAATGGGTCAAAGAAATCAAAAGGAACATTTAAAGGTATCTGAGACAAATGAAAATGGAAACACACATAAACTTATGGAATGCAGGGAAGCAATTCCAAGAGGGAAGTTTAGAGCAATAAATAGTAACATCAAAAAAGAAGCTAGGGGCTGGGGATTTAGCTCAGTGATTAGAGTGCTTGCCTTGCAAGCACAAGGGCCTGAGTTCGATCCCTGGCACCACAAAAAAAAAAAAAAAAGAAGCTAAATCTCAAATAAGCAACCTAATATTATACTTTAAGGAATTAGATTTAAAAAAGAACAAACTAAGTCACAGTGAACAAAAAGAGAGAAATTATAAAGATCAGACCAGAAATAAATGAAATAAAGACTAGAAAAACAACACAAAAGAGAGATAAAACTAAGACTTGGTTTTTTGAAAAGATAAGTAAAATAACAAACTTTTAAGTAGGCTAAAAAAAGGAAGAAGGTTCAACTAAATAAAATCAGAAATGAAAAAGTATATCTCAACTAATACCACAGAAATACAAAGGATCATAAGAAACTACTATGAACAATGATAGGCCAACAAACTGCACAACCTAGAAGATATGGGTAAGTTCCTAGAAAAATACACCCTACAAGAACTGAACTATTGGAAAACAGAAATTCTGAACAGGAAATTAACAAATAAGGAGGCTGAATTAGTAAGCAAAAATCTCCCAACAACGAAGTGTAGGTCTGATGGCTTCACTGCTGACTTCTAACAAATGCTTTCACACAACAAAGAAAACAATCAACAGAATGAACAGATAATCTGTAGACTGAGAGATATATTTGCAAACCATACATCTGATAAGGAGTTACTGTCCAAAATACATAAGGAACTAAAACAGTTTCATAGCAAGAAAACAACTCAACTGAAAAGTGAACAAATGATCTGAATAGACATTTCTCAACAACAACAAAAAACCATTCAAATGGTCAAAATACTTTTACATGCTCAACATCACTTATTATCAAAGAAATGTAAATTAAAACTACAATGGGATATCAACTCACCCTGTTAGAATGGTTATCTAAAAGACAAAAGAATAGTAAGTGCTGCCAAGGATGTAGAGAAAAGGGAAACTTTTCCCACTGTTGGTGTGAATGAAAATGAGCAGTCATACTGGAAAACAGTATGGAGGTTACTAAAAATTTTAAAAATAAAATTACTATGTGACCTAGCCATCCTATTTCTGTGTATATATACAACGAACATGAAATCAGTACGTGGAAGACACATCTCCCTCCGATATTCATTTCAATGTTCATGATATCCAAGACATGGAACAAATTTAAGTGCCCATATCAACAGACGAATAGATAAAGAAAACGTGACATATATGCATATATATGCATATCTATATGAAAATGACAATAATTTGAAACAACTTGAGTGAACCTGGAAGACATTATGTTAAGTGAAATAAGCCAGGCACAGAAAGAAAATACTGCATGATCTCACTTATATGTGAGATCTAAATGCTGAGTTCAGATATAGAAAGGAAAATGGTGTTTACCAGGGACTGGTAGGTAGAAGTAAGATACAGGTCAAAGGATACAAAATTTCAGTTCAACAGAAGGAGTAAGTTCAAGAGATCTACTGAACCTCAGAGTGACTGTAGTTAATAGCAGTATATTGTATTCTTAAAAACTGCTGATGATACGATTTTAAGTAATACACAAAAAAAATTGAAAAGTATGTGAGATAATACATATGCTAGCTTGATTTGAGCCTTCCACAATATGTACATATATCAAAACAACATGTTGTGCACAATAAATATATATAATTTTTATTTTGAAATTTAAAATTTAATTTTAAAATTACCTCATACTTGCTAGCTGGGTAACTTCAGACAAGATATTTCACCTCTCTGAGACTGAGTTTTCCTGCTCACAAAAGGGGACTAACTGCCTACCTCAGAGAGTTGTTGTAAGAGGTAAAGAAGATAATGACAGTACAGAGCTTAACTCCACATGGGTCTTCATTAATGGCAGCTGTTAGTGAGAACAGAAAGAGCACAACTATTCAATAAAATAGATATTAGCACATTAAACTTGAATGAAAACTGACTGTTCATTGATTGGGCCCCAGGGAGAAGGACATAGATGGCATAAAAAATAAACTTCTGTAGATTACCATATTTTCCATGAAAATTTTTACTGTTTCAGTTTTCCCAGTCAATCATTTTCTTTGTTGGTCATCTACTTTTTACTATTGCTAAGGACAAGACGGCATCTTCTTCAGCTGACAAGAGAGACTCACCAAGAGACAAATGCTTCCCCATCAGAGATGTATTTTCAGCCTCACTGCCTCATGGGACTCTCCAACCAAAATAGCAGTGAATTAATAACATCCCAACTTACATGGCACTAATGTATTATGATGGCAACTTTATCTATTCTATGTATGTTTTACTCCAGTGTACATAACAAGAAAAGATTTTTCCAAGACAACACTACATAGATACAGGAAACATTTCAAGGAAAATGTAAAGATCTTTATCAAAATACTAAGGGTTCCTACATACTCAGTCATGAGGTCTTTATAGACCATCAATAAAGTGAAATTTTACTGAACAGTGTATTCCAAAGGGAAAACTGAGGTATGTTTTTTCACCTTTTTAAAATAATTTTTAAATGAATAAACATATTAATTACAAATATACACACAGAAAGTGAATTGGTGTTTGAATCTTTCTTGGAAGAGACTTGGGTTGAAACTCCAAAGCACATATACTGTGAAGGCAAAGATTTCAGAATATTGCAAACATGCTTTTGCCTACATTTAGTAGAGATGAATGACCACAGCATAGGAGACAAGGGTCCATGTTGCAGGCTTCTTGAAACACCATCTCAAATCAGCCCCCTAAGTGTGCTCTTAATTCTGTATAAAGAGCCTTGAAAATTATCTCAGGGTTCAAGAAAAGACAACTCTCTCTCCAAATCACAGAATCACAGAAAGGATTGTAGAAATGATTTTCACTAACAATGAGACCAATAGAGAATTTTCATCTTCAGCAACTCTGGGCGGGGACAACCAGATTATTTTTTATTACATCCAGGGATTGGGCACTGATTGCCATTTAGGGCACACCATTTCCATATCTGAATGGTCAAAATTTTCTGGAAGTGCTTTTGAAATCTGAGACAAAGCCAGGCATTGAGCTATAACCTTAGCTTTGTAGAGAGCAAAAGTTTCCATCTTGGGATGGGGAAAATACACTATGAAATTAGCCTGAACAACCATTCTGGCTTGTTAGGGACTATTCTGGGTTTAGTGCTGAAACTCCTGTGTCCCAGGACACCCCATGTGAAATATGCCGTAGTGCTAATAATCACAGGCTGTCAAGTCACACAGGACCTGAGCAGAAGCCCCGGCCTGAGTACTTAACCTGTTGCACAGGTTTAAGTCAATCGATCTTTCAATCTAAGTCTCATTTTCCTTATCTATAAAATGAAGATAATACCCACCTTGCAGAGCTGATGTAATGACTAAATAATGCATAAGAAGAGCTAAACAGAGAGCCTTTCATACCGAGAGTTTATAAATGCTAGCACATACAACCATACTGAGTATACTTTACACTGACCAAAATTTTCCTTCTCTACCATCTCCAATCATAATCCTTCTTCCATCCTTTGAAACACTCAGTCCTAAATATTTGAAGGCAGCAGCATGCTCCACGCCACCCACTTTCTGCACCCAACATGCACCACTCCACCCTTCTTTTCCAGACTAAACATCCCTGGTGCCTTTGACCATGCTCAAATCAAATGACATGATTTCCAGAACTTTGGCCCTCTCGTTAACCTTATTCTAGCTCTATCTTTCTGAAAATCCAGGCCAAGGGCTGAGCACAACTCGCTTGATGCTGTCTGACCAGTGTGGGACACTTGGCTGATTATGCTGTTTCTTCTGGATACTCTGTTTCCATCACATGACCTCAGGTCGTATTAGCTTCTTGGCAGACTGTTAAATTGGCTTGTGTTAAGCTGACACTCAGCTAACACTTGGAGCTTCTCTCTTTCTCCTCTAAACTATGACTCAAGGTCTTGCTTGTTCTGGTTTCAGCTAATTCTTTAAGCACAAAAGTAAGAATCTAAATTTATCCTTATCAGTTTTATCATGCTGGTTTCAGCCTATCCTTCTAGCTTGTTGAGATTTTTATGGCTCCTTAGCCTGAGGGCCAGCAGACTATTTCTCTCAATTTTTGTGTCATCTTCAAATTTGATGAAAAAATGCTTCAAACTGTTGATTTTAAATGTTAAATAATTTAGGTCAAGAATAGAACCATTCAAAAGTCCCATAAAGGACTAAGTCTGGCTATTAATAACTGCTACCATTTGTTCAGTGATCGTGCTGAGCCAGATATGGAGTTAGATACATCATGAACATTTAACTGCATCCAACTCTTCAGGATGAATCTGAGATTCTGGGGTGTCAGTTGCCCCACCAAAAATGAGACAGCTGCACTTTGGAACCAGATTTGTCAGACATCAAGGTCAAAACCCCTTCTGCAGTGGCATTCTGCCTTTTGAAGGGTTGCTATTGAGTTCATGAAAAAAGAATCCTTAAGCCAAAGTCCTATTCGAAATGCCAAGGTTGGGTTAAACTCCAACCACATCCGTCCTACCTGCCTCCCCCTCCTCTACTATCCTCATCATAGTGACCCATCACAGCTCAGGGTGTAAATGGTTCCCCTTTTCCACTCTCCCTTTCTCAGGGCTTCTCCTTTCCTGCTCCATCCTCACCCTTGTTGCCATCTTTCCACTATATTCTTTAGTATTTCAGTTCAGTTTTCAAGAAATTCTCTTTCATTATTACTCTTTTTCTATAACACTCCCCCTTTGCAGCTCTTCCACTAAATTAAAACTGCTTCTCATCAGCATCTGTCTCAGAGATCTACTCATTCAATTGGTTATTGATTTAACAAATAATTACTGAGCACATGCCCTGTGCTGGGCTCTGTGCCAGGAACAGGAAGAGGATAGCAAAAAACCACATGGTTCTTACCCTCACAGAGCTTACAATCTAGGGAAGGAATAGATCAAACAATTCCATAAATAAATATATAATTACAATTTGATAAATGCTATAAAGGAGAAGCAAGTTCTATGAGAAAATACAGTTCCAGCACCTATTCTATTCTGGACAGTTTCTAGAAAGGACCCTGCTTTAAGAAAACCTTTATTATATTTGTTAAGCACCTACTAAGTCTCAGACTCTAGTAACACCTATTGTAAATGATGACATACACAGATACACAATCTTAAATAAAAGACATAGAACTAAATTCCCATTTACAGTGTAGTGTGATACCTGATGCATAAATGATAAACATCAGGGAATTTGAAAAAGGGTAAGAAATTTGTGAAAACTTCCTGGGAAGAATGACAGCCTCTTTTCGATATGTAATTAAGAATTACTGAGCTGAAGAAAGGGAACATTCCACTCAAAGGAAAGAGTACATACAAAGCTTTGAGGAGGTTGCATGGTTCCACATTTGGAAGGCTGTGAGGAATTCACTATGATTAAAGCAGAGAGTTTGTATAGGAGGAGGGATGATTTTAACCCATCTATACATCAAACTGACTATAGAGTCTTAAAAGTGAAAAATCTCCAAGGATAAATGGTGGCTCACAAAAACAATACTTAGCTAACAATGAATGATAATTACAATTTATTTGTGCTAGACATGACTAATAAATAAATACATTTTGTGACTATTTGAAAGAGATAGATGGTATATGTGAATGCGAGTGCATATACATGTAACAGAGGAAGACCAAAAGTTAAAACAAACTGCACTCCAAAATTATTTTACAAACAACTCATAACAGTTTAACTAGGAATCTGTTTGTAGTCCAGATCATATTATAAAACATAGCCAAAAATGTAACTATGACACTACATCAACAAAAGGAAAACAAAGAACAACAATCCATTAGTGATTGTGTGTACTGGCATTCATCTTATTAATTAGAATAATTTAAAATAGGTTTAAGTGTCCAAATGATGAAAAGAGGTTTTTAAGAATTGGAACGTAAAGCTGCAATTTGTCTATCCAGCAATGGTGCCTATAGACAGTCATTAATCAGAATGAAATTATTACTTCCTTATGAAGTTCAGCTTCAGATTTTTTTTTCCTCTTGAATTTACCTGGAAATCTTTACCACAGAAGGCCATGCTAGATTATTTCCTAACAGGAAAATTCAATCCGTCCCTCAAGTCTATCTCCTGAATCCCCTTCTCTTTTTTCAGTCAGAGCATACTAATCAAAACTGAGTTTCTTTCCTTTTCTAATATATATGTTTCTGTCAATTTTAAGAATTGTGGCAATTAATTTTAAAGGGGGGTGATTAAAGATCTACATATGAGGTTATTTAAACAAAACCACATCTTTAGCCACTAGTTAAATGAGCCAGATGATCTAAAATTTAAACTTAGTAAAGTTTACTTCTCTTTCACACTAAGGTTTTGTTTTTTAAATAAAAGAACAACTGAAGTTTGGGGAAGTGACCCAAGCCTCAAACAAAATTTTGGTTATCTTTTTAAAATTTTAATACATCAGCAGATGTTTTCCTTTGACTTAAATATTGTCATTAATTTATTACTTCTTTTTTAAACTAAGAAACTATATTGTAAAAAATAAAGGTTATAGAAACATTATCCATTTCTCCCACTATATTAGGTTCACTACAGACGATTTGTTCTACTGGTTAGACCTATAGGTTATTATTATAATAGTATAATGACATTTACACTATAATAATGATATAAATAAAATTTATGATATAATAATATAAATAGTAAGGTTATGTCATTATTGGACTGTAACTTCCATTTTTAATTGCCCTACTGTCTATAGCTCTGCCCTTCTCATATCAATGACTAAGATGGAAATATGAAAAATATGCTTGTGATAGATGATAAACATCTAGGAGTGACAACAAATAATGTTAATGAAAGGATCAAATTTCAAAAAGAGCTATGAGAGATTAGAACAATGGAACAAAGCAAAGAAGTTTTAAAATGAGTAAGTACAAAATCCTATACATGTGTTCATGAATCCACTAAGTAAGTTCAATACAATATGTGAGAGACTTAGGAATTTAATTAATAAATCCAGTATGTGTCAATAGTTTAATATGATTCCAAAAGAAATCCAATGGCATTTCATGGTGCTCTACCAAACATATACTATTAGAAATAATAAGGTAGATAACTCAGTACCAAATTTAGCTCTGAGTACATTAATTATAGTATGTTTGGGATGTGTTTGGTAAAAGAATTTGAATTGTCCCAAGAATTAGATTCCTTAATCTGAAGATAAGACTTGGAGTGACCTTTAATCACATGTGTCAATTTGAATGGGTTAAGAAACACCCAGCTTATTAGTAAAGTACAGGTCTGGGTGTGTCTGTGGATGACTGACATGAAGGGGGAAAATCCACCCTTTTTTGATTGAACCAACCAACAGGCTTGTAGGTTGGATGGAATGAAAAGGGAAAGAAGAAGGAAGTGTTCTCATTTTGAAGAGCTCCTGTCTTGCTGAGCAGGTCCATCTTTTGCTGCCATCACCTTTGGACATGAGTCTCTAGGTCTCCCGTTTCTTCAGCCTTCCAGGGCAGACTTCCACCACTGGCCTTCCAGCAAGCTCCCAGGCCTTCGACCCTGGACTGGTGCTGCATCCTTGATCGCTCTTGTTCTGCAGCTTCTGTCTTCTTGGTTAAGCATCCACTGCAACTTCTTGCTCTCCTACATGCAGACAGCCGTTGTGGACTCTCCTACCTCTGAGCTCCTGTAAGCCTACCTAATAAATCCCCTTGCATAATTTTACATACATTTTTTCTTGATTCTGCTCTTTGAGTGAACCCTAACTAATATACTTGGTAAACAAAAAGTAGTTACCTTCAAATCATTAAAAAGGAATTCAAATCACTGTGCATAAATTTACAGGAGGAAAACTAGGATTAATGAACATGAGTTTCAGGGAGGCTTATTTCAGCTCGAGGAGAAAGAATTTCTTTGTTTCCAGACAAATCTAAAGAAAACACAAAATGGGCTGCTTTAGAGTCCCCTTCCCCTCACTAGTGGTATTTGAGCCCAGGCTGGACAACCCCTGCCAAGGAAAAATCAAGCCAACATTGCAGTGATGACTCAAGCATCATGTGGATTACCAGACTGGACAGTCTATGATCCAGCCTTTTTGGACAAACTCACCTACCACATAGGGGCCTCTACAAAGATAGCTCATCTGGGCCCCCATAAAGCGTAAGATCTCTTACAGCTGTCAAAAATTATAGACCCATATGTGGTAAAGTTGACAGAATGCTAATACTTTAGTTGCTCTACATGGTATCTTAGCCAGATAGTCAAGAGGCAATACTTTTTAGCAGTGTGCAGCGCCTCAGAGGAAAAAGGACCATTATTGTATTATGAGGCCCTTCCTCCAACTGTGTGAGATCATCTTTGTATTTCCAAGAACATTGCCCAGACCTGGTGGGGACGGTAGGGTGAAGTAATGCCATACTTGGGACTTACAGAAAAATGATGTACTGAGAACAAACCCAACTTGAGAGTCCTAAACAAAAATGTAAGGGCTTTTTAGTCAGAGCAAAGAGTACAAAGACCTATAAAGACAGAAGCCTCAGAGATTAAATTGAATTGGGAATTTATTTACCTAAAAGTGTTCAGATCATGGATCTTTAATGCTTTCCATCTTGATGCATTAAAAAAAAGTACTATAATGTGATACTTCATTTTATACCATATCTTCTAATTTGGGGCAGGATAGGGACAGCATTATAAAACCTAGAGTCCTTATTTCCTCAGATTTTGTTTGAGGGTATTTTTTCTAATTCTGCAAAATCTCTGTCTCTCTATCTCTCTGTCTCTCTGTCTCTCTCGCTCTCTGTCCCTCCCTTGCCCCCCCATCTCCACCCCCTCCATTGTTGTCCTTGATAATACTTGACACCATAACCACTCACAAAGCTGCAGAACTAATTGCCAGAAGGATGAAAAAATGTCTTCCTCAAATCACAAGAGGAAGGGGAACAACTAGAAGAAAAAACAAGCATAAAGCCACAGTACTCTAAAAGCTCATGGTCTCTATAGTCATGTGGAAAGAGGGTATTGCTACTTATTCAACTCGAGGAAGAACTTTCTTACAGTCAGCTGTTCCCAACAATACCATGGTTTGCTTTGGAGAGCTCAGCATGTATGAATCTATTTACCACTGAAAAAAGGGGGTTAAAGTCAACTTCAAAGAAATCTAGTTCCTAGCTTGGTCCCTAACTCCCTAGAGATATGCTTCAGCTCCAGAGCCACTGTGAGATCCCAGCCAAATGACTTCACCAAGATACCATCATCACAGTCAATAGTTTTGCTCTTCAATTCTAAAGGCATAAAACATACACAGGCAGTGCTGCTTCCACCGAACGCATGGTAGTAGGTTTAGACAGATAAAGAGAAAGAAGCCTGCTATTATTTTCTTTGACTCTTTACTATTCTGAGTAAAATTTATTTTGAAGAAAAGATTCCTCCGATATGCTGGTGTTTCAAAGCCCACCAGTGTAATTTGTTACTCCTCATATAAGAATCTCCATGATGCTACAAGAGGTGTACTCCAAAAAGTACAGAAAAAAAAAAACAATGCCATCATTTTCCCCACTGCTCTTTTGAACCTGTTCCATGGACTCATTTTCTTCTACCCTTTAGATAAATCTATAGCAGGTCTATTGACTTTTTTCTAAACCCTCTCAGATAACAGGAATATAAAAATTCCACACAAAAAATACTGCCTAAAGTTTATCCAAAAAGTCAACTGACTTTAATAATTTAAATATCTAGTTCCATATAACAATCAAAAATCAAAACTCCAAACTTCCTTTAGAGTGTATGTGCCTTCCCCTCCCAGTGTAGGCTGTTTCAGGCTGGAAACCTACAGGGCAAAACAGAGACATGGGCACCTTTTCTGGAGGCCTGTCTTTCTTCTCATCCCTCCCCACCATCAGCTCACTAACTGTGGTTTCTGCCTTCTTCAGAAATGGAGGAAAGGAGATAGTGTTTGGGAAAGAGCAGAAAAGGTTGTATCTGACAGGAATTAGAACATCCACCTGCTGATGCTCTTTCTGTAAGATCACCTTGCCTGTATCAGAAACTCTCTTAGGTGGACTTCCTAGCCAGCTCCTTCTGGCCTGATCCACACCTGATCCATAGAATACACACACATATAGTTCTCAGTGTCTCCGTGTCTTCATATGTAAAAAGAGGATCTTAATAGCAACTATCTTCTACAGTTGTTGTGAAGACCAAATAAACAATAACTGCTCCAACAGAAACACTGAAATGACAATAATATTAATTTCCCCAGCATCACAACATTAGTAAATAATAAAACCAGATCTGTCCTCCTTCAAATCCAGGTGGTTGCCAGGGTGGTGGCATACGGAACAAAGGAACTCTTCTGTCCTACTCAGCTCATCTACTCTGCTTACACAGAAGACTGGCCGTGCTCAGGACTTTGACAGCAAGCAGACTGCCTGGCACCTCTAGCTCAACTCTCTAGCAGCACTCTGGAGCTGGGGATCAAGATCAGAAAGTCCCAGGGATCCCTCCTTCAATCTAGAGGATCACACCAGGCTGTTCTCCAGAGTTGTCGCAATGTTGGACACAGTCCCAGACTAATTCCTAGAGATGAGGCTCTCTGACACTTGAAATAGAAAAGAGGATGGCTTTCTTCCCGTTCAAACCAACATTATGCTCTTTAAATTATCTTTTTAAAAAATCTTGAATAAAGCCATGCTTTCATAATAAGCAGCCTTCAAGCTAAAGCCTGTCTCACTAGGTCTTTGCCATAATTAGTTATGTGACTATCTGCAAAAAAGCAAAATTAAAGGCGATTTCTGCCCTATTGACCAAATTTTAAAGCTCACACTTTTCCCACTCTCTATTCTCTCAGAATATTCCTTAACTAATACCGTTGAATTAAATTATAGAACCAGCCTTATATAAAATATTCATTAAATATTTTCTTCCAGTATTCCAGAAACACATTTTGTATTCTTAAAGGTTAGTAATCCTCTTGCACACCTCACGTATTTTCACCCAAGTGGAGATTCAGCTTCATAAATTCTCTTTCACAATTCTACTGCATACAAAGAACATCTTTCTCTGGAAAGAACCCATTTGCTTCATCCAAGCATCTCAAAACATTTATGCAGCATTCCCATAAGGCTACTTGCTCATTTCAATGGAAAGATCTATGTTTACAGTGGCAAGATCTAGTATCTTTACCAAGTAGTCCAACTAAGCATCACTAACAGTGTAATCTGATGTTATGCTCTTCCTGATGTGATGTGATGCAGAATACAAAGCATCACTTGTTACATACTCTTGCCAAACATGTTTAACCTGAATCTTATCAAACCTTTAAATCTAATTTCCACTTTACAGGAAATACAAATATAAAGAGATGAGGCTAAAACAAACAAAAAAAAGAGAATACATGAAGGCAAAGCCAGAATGCACAATGTCCTATAAAACAATTAGTCTGCAAAAAGCCAATTTCAGGCAGTGGGACAAGTTGCTGGGCTTCTAAAATTAAAGACTAAAGGGACATAATAACCAAATGCAGTGCATGAACTTTATGAAGTTTTCATCTGAAAAAAGTAAAAGACATTATGAGAAAAAACAGAAAATTTCAGTGTGGATTAGATAGTATGTGATATTAGGAAATTGTCAATTTCCTGAAGTGTAACAGAATTAGAATTACTTAGTCAAATATACCTATACTTAATATATGCGATGAATGATTTATATTACAGATGTATCATATATATGAGGCGTGATCAAAATATACAGTGAATGTTTAAATTTTTAAAAGTCATTACAGTAAAAAACACATTGCCATTAGCCCCCCTCACAATACTCCCCCTCATTTCAAACATGATTAGCCTATTGTTATTGCCACTTTCTGAAGCAACGCAGGAAGTCTTTCACAAGTGTCTTTAGTTGTGCTGTCATGGCTGCCTCAATGTCCTAAATTAATTCAAAACGTTTACCTTTCATTGACATTGTGACTTTAGAGAAGAGCCAGAAGTTGCATGGTGCCAGACTGCTGAAGAAAGACATACTCTAATTCTCCTATGAGCCTGCCTTTCCATTGGATAGCACTCGGCAGCAGCATTCACTATATTTCTTATCACACCTCAGAAAAACACAAAAGAGGACTTCCAGAACTGCTTCAGAAAGTGGCAAAAAGAAATGCATAAATGTGTTCAAAGCAAGAGGGAGCATTTTGAGAGAAATTAATGGCAATGTGTCATTTATTGTAATAAATGTTTAAACTTTTAAACATTCACTGTATTTTGATCACACTATGTAAGTATACATATGTGGATACACAAACATACATAATCCACATATGCTAACAATTGTGTGTACCAAGGTGTTCATTATAACATTTAAATTTTTGGAATATTTAAGCATTGCATAAAATGTATTTTTGCAGATGACCGGGGTTTCTATGAAAAAAAATTCCAAGGCATCTACAAAACAGAACAAACTTCCTAACAGAGGGACAAGAGAAATAAGAAATGGAAGGAAATGGAAACAAAGCTTTTGTAAATAGGGAGGGAGGAGGGGGTGAGGAGAGGGGAACAGGAAAAAAAGAAGCAACAAGATATATCATGTACAGGTACAAATCCCCAATGATGAATGTTACCAATATGTATATCGAAAATGTACCATTAAAATAAAATTAAAAAAAAAACCAGAACAAACTTCCTAAAACTCAGTTCAACCAGGTTTCATGTTACCAAATTAACATGCAGAATCACTTGAATTTCTTTATAAAAGAATGGACCTATGGCAATCACAATTTAAAGCGCAGTGCTATTTATAATAGTTTAAAGAAAATGAAATATTCAGATGTAAATGTAACAAAAATGTAAAGAATATGTATGCTTAAATTACAAATGTAATGAAAGAAATCAAAGAAGGCCAAGATCATGACTTGCCATGTTCATAGATTAGAATATAAAAAGAATGTCGATTCTCCCCAAGTTAATGTACAGGCTTAATACAATTCTTCTCAAAACACAAGCAAGGTTTTTCAGTAGATATGTATAAGCTTATCCTACAATTTATATAGAAAGGCAAGAGAATCAGAATAAAATAGGGAAGCCTTAATCTTCGCAATTTTAAGAATTACCGTATAGCCACCCTAATCAAAACAGTGTGATACTGACAGGATAAACCCATGCATTAATGAGATAGAATAGAGAACTCAAAAACCTACTCACACCAATATGCTCAACTAATTTTTGATAAAGGTGCAAAAGTAATTCAAGGGATAAAAGATAGACATTTCAACAAATGGTGCAGTGGCAACTGAATGTCCATTAGGCAAAAAACATAAACACCTTGACCTAACCTCACAACTTGTGTAAAGATTCATGGCAAAGAACTTTAAGCCAGGAAATGTTTCTGTTGTGGGTCCCCTCGTCCTCCTTCTGTGACCCATCAATGCTTGTTCCCCACCCCCAACACACACAGACATCTGCTGATCATCTCCCTTGTGAGCTGAGTGGAGATGCAGCCCACATGCTTATATCTAGATGGACTAAGAAAATGAAAATGAGGACCCAGACTTAGTTTGACTCTGATCTTTCCATTAACCTTCACATTATGCTTTCAATAATTCTTTTTTAAAAAAAAATGTTTTCATGTGAGTTTATGGGTTTATGTTACTTGCAACTAGAGTCCTTACTAGTGCAGAGAGATTACAAACATCATCTGAAACCACAGTTAGCAGAGGTGATCCAGCCTGCCTCTCCCCTCCATTGCCAAAGGGTATCCTTCGCATCAGACCACCAACACTGCCCAGGAACGAGAAATTGTGGAGCAGTGAATGTCAGTTCATGACACACAATCATTTACCTTCTCAGCCTCCTCAAGAATCCAGCCTAAGATAGGGTGCTGGCAGCAAATGATAAGTTTGGCACCAGTGCCGTCCTGGAGATGTGGGACAGGATTGGGAAGGACCCACAGGACCTGCCCCTTTACTCTACAGACCGTCACACAGCGCTGCTCTGACAGGATTGTCACGATGCTGAAAACAGTCTCAAGCTAACTTCAATCGAAACCAACAGCCATGTTGGATATTACCACTCATGCTTTTTCAAGTTATATGTAACCAGTTCTATGTGAATGTTTTCACTACATACAAAGGATCGTGGAACTGATAAGGATGAAAAAAAAATGTTCAGACATGTATCCAACCTAGTCAATTAATCTAATTTCTTGCATTGCTTTGAAACAAAGATGTATTCATACATAAAAATCAATCTGTAGCTATGGGATTTATAGATATACAGCATCTGTCTGTCTTCCCATCTGCGAACAGTCTTGGTTTGGGAGGTTTCCTCTCTAAAGAATAGCAGTTAAGAGTATGGAGTTTAGCCCACACTGTCAGGGTTTGAATCTTCATTGCCTCAGCAACTGCATACTTGCTTTTTGGTGCCTTGATTTTCTTGTTTAAAAATAATAATAATAACTTCACAGGGGTATCATACAGATTAAGGAAATTAACATTTATAAAGCACTTAGAATAGTGCCTGGCACGTACCAAGTACTATAAAAATTTAGTTCCTACACATTTCATCCCAAATGGTCTTTTCTATATATGTCTTCCTATATCTTTATGGTCTACTCATTTCTGCTCTCAAGTTTAACTTGGAAAGGATGAAGTTTTTCTTTATTACATCAAGACAAAATGTTATTTTTGGATCCTTCTTTGGACAGAGGCCCCATGAGTGCATTAAACTTTGCACAATTGTAATTTTCAGAAATGTTGTGCTGGCTGTTGTGATGACTGGGTTCAGAAATGGCATAGATATAAACAGTACTGGGACGTGAACCCCATCCACCTGCCAGGGAGCTTATAAGAGCTGCAAACCAGCTCCTTGTGTCTCAAATGGCTGAGATGTTTTCTTCTCATTGACCCAAGTGAAGCCCAGGTGTTTTGTCCCATTGACTAAGGAGCTGAAGAATGGCCTTTTGTGGCTGGCCCCAGGATTTTTACATCTCAAAGTAGAATTTTAGCCCCATGGTTTAAAAGATATAATTTGCACTATACTCTACAATGTGTTTTCATTGTACAATGTTTAAAATAAACCAACAATTATCAACAATTGCTCATGAAGGGCATAATAATGGCAACAATTATTATGGCACTATGAAGAAGGCAAAGAAAAGGGAAAGGGGAAGAGTAAAGGGAAGGGGAAGAGAACTATTATTTGCACATTTTATTACTTACCAAAGTTTTTCATAAATATTACTTCACTTTTATTACTTATGTAAATCTAGTAGAATAAGTATTAGCCCTACTTGATAGACAAGAATTTGAAACCCAAAGGTGCAGCCTGCCCAAAGCCACATAGCTAATAAAAGGAGCTACCTTTTAATGTTATTTACCTGGCACCAAATATTGTGTCCTTTCTACCTGACTTGGTGCTAAACACTATGAAGAAGGCAAAGAAAAGGGAAAGGGGGAGAGAAAAGGGAAGGGGAAGGAGGAGCAGGAGGAGGAGGAGATGGAGAAAAGGGGAGAAGAAAGGAGAATCTCCACATTTGAGAAACAGTCTAATTGCGAAACAAAATGAAAAACTAAATAATAATACAAGACTAAAAAATAATAATAATAATAAAAGACTGAAGTGCAGAGTTTTATTATGAGACTTTGTAAGTGTATTTATATGTGGAGATATTAAAATCTTGGAGGAGTTGGGATAGTCACCACCAGTGGAGAATGACATTGGTCTTTGTATCATCTCTTGGTTTCCTGACAGAGTCCTATGCCCCTTTTCTTTCTATTACATGAAAACCTGGGGAACCTGCTGCTCCATGTATACACTGAGATAAGATATTATTAAGCATTTATATAGCTTTCTCCAATATTGCTGTTACTCTTCACTTCATTCCACCCCAAGGGAAAATGCAATGTTCTGTTCCTTGAATTGTGAGTCAAACTGGGCTCCTACAGCCATGGAGCTTACCACTTACAGTTTAGTGAGAAGACAAATAATCATGTGAATAAGCCAGTAAGTAATTGCATGTGGGGATCAGTGCTGTAAAGGAATCAATAGCATGCTTCATTAGAGAGTAATGACAGGGAATTTTAGAGAGCAAACATTCCTATTTTCTCTGACCTTCATGTGGTCAGTTTCTGCCCATCTTGTAGATGACAACTTAAATGTCACCTCCTGAAAAAGGTCTATCTAAATTATGATCCCCACTTTTATTATGGTCTTCTACTTATTCTCAATGATACAAGGAAAAGGGACAGCAAGTGCAAAGGTCATGCTGGGGATTAAAAGAAGAGAAGGAAGATCCCTGTGACTGGTGCATGGACAGAGCGACACAAGATGACGTTGGAGCAGCAAGCAGAGGCCTCATCATCATACAGGCTTTGTGGGCCACAGTTAGGAGTTTGGATTTTACATTACATACATACAGTGATGAAAAGTCAGCAAGTGAGTGAAATGATCTGATTTACATTTTTTAAGTCGTGCTGGTTTCTATACAGAAATGTTTTCCACTGACAAAATGCCTTCTATGCTCACAAATCACTGTCAGTATCTACCACTTTTCTTATGCTGACAACCTTTAAAATCTAAAGGAAACAAATGATGTTTTAGCAAAATACAAATTCAAAACTTGAGTGATAAGTGAAACACTTAAACAGCCCCACCTTGATAGAATTTGAAAATGTATATTCTAAAACTCTGCCATTAAAAATGGCACTACCTTCAGGTGGTTTGCAGATGAGCTGTCTCTAGACTCAAGGAACAGAAGACTTCCCAAGCCTACAGGTCTGTAGACTTAAAGACCCATGAAGGTTTCTATGATAGCACTTTACAAGTCTATCATAACACTAATGCCAAAACCTGACAAATACATCCCAATGAAGAAAATGCAAACACTTCAATAAAATTAGAATCTGAAACCAGGTATTAAAAATTCATATCTAGCAATGTGTTGAGACAGCTATATTCTACAACTAAGTAAGGTTTATTTAAGAAACCAGGATTTCCCAATTCTAAAAATTCATTAGTATAATTTATTAACTTTAAAATTAAAGAATAAAATATCTGATTACACTAAATACATGCCAAAAATATTTGAGATATTAGGACAGATATTCCTGACATGTAATTAGTTTTTTTTTAGAATTTTGTTTCCTAATGTATAAGCCTCTCCTATACCATATGGTATTTTTCTCTGCTACCTTCATCCATCCCCTACACCCTTACTGTGCCGTAGGTCCCAAGAATTTCTATGTGTATAAAATCATGTATTTAAAAGCAGTTTATGTATGCATTTTGGAAGCTGAGCCTAAGGAAATCTTTCATGAAAAATTTTTATGGCCAAGTAAGTTTTGTATATTGTGAGTTCCCCTTAGAGATCTGCGATGGAGGTTGGCTAAAGGCTCAGAGGAGTCCTCTGGGGTTTCCCAAGTTGACTGAACACAGAACACTGCTGTTCTTATAATGCCTATTAATTCCCCCATGAATACACTTTGATAAACATGGCTTAGGTTGTGTCACCACGATGTCAGTCTCAGCACCAATAATATTTGTTGTTTGGGGCATTGTGTGAAGTACTGCTGGAGATATCGAATTGTAAGATACAATCTATTCCCACGGATGAGTATAATAAAGTTGAGTCAGAACATATAAATAAAGAGATAAATAATAATACAAGGGAGCATGGCATAACTACCAAATGAGTAACCCAGACACAAAGTCCAGCAAATGTGCAGAGAAGGCAGGATTGTTGTAAGCTCAGTGTTTACAGAAGGCTCTAGGAGAATATAAAATATGAGTTAGTCCTTGGGAGAAAACAGACACACAAACACATGTACATACAGAGAGAGACAAAAATATGCATGGCATATTTAGGAGAAATAAGAAGACTGGCTAAGAGTTGTTCAAGAAATAAGCAGGAACAGAGTATAAAGTGCTCTGCTTTAATTTCTATAATGAAGGGTCTGGTTCTTTATTATACAGGCTATAGAGAACTAATAGAGGTCTTTAAGCAAAGAGGCAGCATCTTGGAGATAAGTGTATTTATACAAAGCTATGCTCCTCTCAGCAGTTAGCACAAAAATGTTCAAGCAGTCTTTCAAGCAAGTTTGACCCTGCCTTGCTTAGTGGTGTACAAGAACTTTTTAAAAATTTTAATTTATTTTATTAGTATATGTCTGCAATTTGCTCAGTTTACAATCATCTTGGGGGGTAGTTACATATATATTATACAGCTTGTCTTTTTTCTAATTCCCCTTCCCTTTCGAAACCTCCCCATCCCTCCTCTGGTTCCTCTATCACCTTTTACATTCTTATTGATATTATTTGTGTCGGGGATTTTATTTTGAAGTGTGACTCCCAAGGAGCTAGAGGGGGAGACTAGGAAGAGTATGAGAAGAAAGAGAGCAATGCAATCTAATCAAGTCCCTTATCACTGTGGGCAACTAAGTCTTGATCCCCCTGGGGTCCTCTAAGCGAATCTTGAAGAATGCATCTCAGAATTTTTCACTCAAGATATGAAAGAGAGGAATTGTTGTCTACCAGTTCCCACCCCGTGTCTCTATAGGTTGCCCTCATATCTATGCATTTGGACATGATTCAGAAGGCCTACATGACATTCACCTAGAGAAGGCAGAGAAGCCCTGGGTCAGAAAGTTAAAAATAAACAGTGCAGTTAAAGTACAGGGTTATAAGGTTAAACCTGCATGTAGCTGGCGGCCTCAGCAATGGCTGGAATGAAAAGGGGTTCCTCCAAGAAGACTGCTGTATAAGAGGTACCTGATGAGTCTCCAAAGAAGTGTAACCCAGCCCAGTGCCATATTCCCATGTTCCTAGTTGACTCCTTTTCCAGCAGTCCTCTGCAGGCATGGTCCTTGCACATGTGGTCACCTCTAGACCTTAGCATTGTTCTTTTTCCTCCTTCTGTTTCCCCCATAATTCCAAAACAAATAAATAAAAACAAAACCCAAAATATCCAAGTCATAAAGAATATTTTTGCTTTAATTCATTTATATAAGGAAAAACTTTTTATACTAGATTAATAAGACAAATTTGATGATAAAATGACTAGCAGAGGAAGTTCCCAGACAAAATGTATTGATCTATAGGCAAAAACTAACTGTAGATGCTTATACTTCTAGGACAGCTCTGTAGCTACAGTTAGCACTAAAGTCATTGCCCTATTCATCACTCTAGTTATCAGGTCTACTTTGGTAGAAGCCAGACATGGAAACATGATTCTTCAAAACTTCCACAAACCAGCAATATTCTCATCTATTCCTTTAAGAAATACTTGTTGAGGACCTACTATGACCCAGGTACTGTTCTAAACTCTGGGGATGAAGCTTTGAGCAAAATAGACCAAGTCAAAACAAACCAAGTCTCCACCCTCATGAAACTGACAATCTAGTGACAGGGTATATATATAAATAAATATTTCTATGTTAAATGATGACAGAAGCCAAGCAAACAAACAAAACAGCATAAGAAATAAGGAACTTCCAGATCAGATGTGGAAGGGTAGGTACTGCTATTTTATACATAAAACTTGACATCTGAACAAAGGCATGAAAGAAATGAGGGAATGAGCCATGTGGATATATGGGACAGAAACATTCCAGAGAAGGGATAAAACAAGTGCCAAGACCCTGGGGCAAAGCATGCTTAACTTATCCAGCTATGAAGCCAGTGAGATCCCAGAGGGAATGTAAAAGGAGAGGAAGTCAGAGGAAGTAGCCAGGGCGGGATGACACAGTACCTGGAGCCCATTAGAGGATCTTGGCTCTTACTCTGAAGCCGGAACCCATGAAAGGATTCTGAGCAGAGGAGGCACACAATCAACCCATGTCTTTAAAGGCTCACGCTGATAGCTCTGGAGAAGAGATGTAGCAGCACTAGGGTAGAAGTGAGGAGGCCAGTCAGGAAGCTAGGTAAGACAAAGATGGGCCGAGCGAGGAAGGATACAGTGAGAGATGGTGGGATTCTAACTATATTTTGAACATAGGACTAACAAGATTAGCTGATGGATTGGGTATGTGATATAAGAGAAACCAAGGAGTCAAAATGACTCTGAGTTTTTTTTACTCGAACAATTTAGAAGAAAGGAATGTCATTTAATCAGGCAAGAAGAATTACAGGTTTAAGGTTAAAAATTAAAAGTTCAGTTTAGGGCATGTTAAATGTGAGATATTTATTAAACAATTCAAATTGTGATGTCAATTAGGAAACTGGATGCAAGCAATCCCCACTTCGCAATATTCCAACATGCCCATATTCCAGTTACTGTGGTTAAGTTAAATAACACCAGTCTGCACCAACATGGTTCAAATTCCAGTTGTCACAGTATACTAACTCTGACTAATTGCATTAAATACAACACCATTGTTTCCTCAGTTCACAAATCACTCTGTATTTAACTGATGCATTGCATGATTAGTGACCAATCACATCACTGCATTCAGAGTATGTATGCCTGACGCTGATTGGTCAGTGCACATCTGTTATTCAGTTCACAATCAGACAACAAAGTATATCATTGTGTTTCTCCTGACTCCAGTAAAAAACCCACATGACATTCCACAATAATGGATAATCAAAAGAGGAAACTGTCTGGCAAAGATGAAAGAGTAGCAAAGAAAAAAGCAGTAACATTGGAATTGATATTCAAATCAAGTGTAAATGGAGCTGTAGAAGAAATTGTTGACCTGGGGATAGTGAGATGGCCACTGTTTGACAGATATCAGATATGCAGTCACAGGCACTGGCAATGGTGAGTTTATTAACATAAAGGAGAAAACTGGTGGTAAGGAAAAAGATAAAGACATCTCAGAGAAAGTGATTGAGGCAGAATACTTGCAATAAAGGCACTCTTTTTATTGTAATATTTCACAGTGCTATTTCACAGCACTGAAAGTGCAAAGGCTAAAATGTTGGGAGGTAATTCAAATTTAGAAATGGATATAATCATTTGGAGAAACATAGAAAAAGTGCTTCCTGCATATTGTGATACAACAAGAAGACAAGCTCAACTACTCTTTTTTTTTCTCTCTTTTCTTGTGGGGGGTTCCTGGGGATCAAACTCAGGGCCTTGCCCTTGCTAGGCAAACGCTGTATCACTGAGCTAAATCTCCAACCCCTCAAACTATTCTTGATGAGTGATTTACAAAGAAAGAAAACACATTAACTCTCAGTGTTTCTAATGTTTTAAACTAGTGTACTAAACCAAATAAATATTAGTTTTCATTTTTCATTTTCCTGTATATTTACACCCACAGTGAAAGTGTCCAACATTTTGACAAAATTTTAAAAGTCCCAGAACAAACATAATTTTTCTCATTGATTACTAAGAACATTCTGTACAGTTTTGACTCACACAGTCTTTTTTTACAAGAAATGTCCACATGTGAATTTGGACTTTAGGAGAAAAGATCCAGGCTGTAGACATAAATCTGCAAATTATCACTATATGGACAGTATTCCTGGAGGAGATCATGCAGAGCGTGCGTGTAGATAAAAATGCGGTCCAAGGATGAAGCTCGGGGAACGCCAATGTTTAAAGGTAAAGGAAAGAAAGAAGATTCAACCAAGACTGAGAAAGAGCATCTAGTGAGGCAGCAGGAGAACTGAGAGAGTGGTATTCCAAAACCAAAGAGAAGGAAGAAGTTCCCTGGAGACTGCAATCACCGCAGTGCTGGTGAGATAAGTGAAATGGACCTGAGAACTGACCGTAATGTTCAGCGATACACAGGACACTAGTGACCTTGGTGACCTTGACAAGAACTGTTTCAGTAAATGATTAGGATGAGAGCCTGACTAGGCTCAGTTCAGAAGAGAATGGAAAAAGAGAAGAGGGACCAATGCATATAGACAGCCTTCTGAGATTTTTTTCGGTAGGTCATACCTGGAATTGGTTATGAATCTGTTCCGCTTCTCAATATGGCACTCTGATAGCACATCTGTGACTAACACAATTAACCAGAATTCATATCAGGAGACATCGATGCCAGAAGAGCCAGGGAGTATTAAGACAATGTCCCAGAGACCTGGGGGTGTAATTCAGTGGTGAAGAGCTTCCCCAGCATGTATGGATCCTCAGTTGGATCCCTAGCACCTCAAAACAACAACAAAAAAAACAGTGTCAGTGAGAGAGGGGAATACCTTGTGCCCAAGGGAAAGAAGGTACCCTAAAGAGGAACAGGGCCTACCAAAAGGACTAGACACTTGACTTTTTTAGGACTCACTGTAAAAGAAAGTAGGACAACACTAGCAGTTCTTAAAGTGTAGTCCTTAGACCAGCAGCATTAGCATCACCTGAGAACTCGTTAAAAATGTAAATTCTTGCTCCCCATTCAAGACCGAATTAGAGATTCTATAGGTGATGCCCAGGAATCTGTGCTTTAACAACGGGATTCTGATGCACCATAAATTTTGAGAACCACTGAACTAGATGATCTTTAACACACTTTCTGACTCTGTCCATCTATGCCTAAATAATCTATTCCTTCATGTTTTATTAATTACATTTTCACAATACCAAAGCAGTATTTTCAAGGAAAGGTTTCTGAAACTCGAGCTATTTTCTATCTTTGTCATTTCCAAAAAGTCAAATATCTGTGATCAGCTTCCAAAAACAATGATGACATTTGCACATCTCAAGATCATGTTCATACTCATTTCCGAAATAAGTTTTTGTGGTGGAATATTCAAATTAACTTTGAGGACATCTTTTTCCAGTCATTTTAAAATAATATGTAAATGTACTTTTAATAAAAAAAATCTTTGGGAATTAAAAGCTACTCCTCTCAATTTTTTTTTAATAGTTGTTTTGTGTTGCTTGAAGTTTGTTAGTCCCCAGGAGCTTAGCAGACAAGCAAAGACAGGTGACATCAATGTTGTCCCATACTGCTGGACTTGTGGACTTGGGTCTCTCCAGCCACACACTTGGAGGAAATTTCATACAAACAGAGGAAGCCAGACTCTTTCTGGGAGAACTTACTGGCTGACTTACTACATTAGACATCGATGCCTGCTAAAGATAAAACCTGGGAAAAGACCTCCAGGTCCCATTCTCCATTGTTGCTGCCTGGGTCCAGCGTGTATGTCTGAACTGTGTACACATTCCCTGGGGTGGGGGCACCATCAGCACACAGCTGTCTGTGACGGGACTGCTGATGTTTACAGTAGCGAGTTAACACTGCTTTATGCAAAAGCGTGGTGTTTCTTATTTTAAAGATGAGAACAATTCCTTTTCTCCCCCAACTCCATTGTTATTTGGCTTACTAGATTTTCAGGAGAAGGAAGCAGTAAATTACTAAAGAAAAAAGTGTAAATCTCACCAGGGTGTACTTGTTTGAATTTGGATGAAGCTTGATATACCGATCAGATATGATGATACAGGTTCCCTCTGCTTTGTGGTAAGTCGGCTTGGGGAAGTGAAAATAAAAAATTATTAAATCCTTTCCTGTGTTGATGTCCACATCTTTCTAGAAGTTCCAAGTGGAGCCAATTGTCCTAAATGCCCAGCTTGATGGCTCCAGAAGGCCAGCTGATTAGCAATCAGGAAAGTTTCTGCCAGCCAAGAACCTTCCCTGCCAAAAAACTCTCTTTCCATGATCTCCTAAAGTCTTGTCCTTATTTAGTTCCACAGACTAACCTTTCATTCCGCCACCAGTGTCTGTGAATAGTGATGTATGGGAGAAGAAGGGGGCAGCTATTTCCTCAATCACAAAAGGAAAGAAGGGAAGGTATACCTTAAAGTGCAAATTATTTTCAAATCACTTCTATAGAAATCCAGTATTAAAAAGAGGTCAGTAGAATCATGAAGAACCAACACTAAGTGAAATAAATCAAACACAGAAAGTTAAATATCACATGGTTTCTATTATATGAGAAACCCAAAGCATAAATATTTTAAAGAGTAAAATAAAAGATACATGATAGGAAACAGAAAGATAGACTACTTAAAGATAGGAAGGGGATTGAGGGATGGGAGCAGACAGGAGGCAGGAGAGGGGAAGAGGAAGTAAAAAGGATCAAGATGTGTATGTAAAAGTACCAATTCCCCACGATGAATGTATTCATTATGTTTGAGAAATATACACTGATAAAAATGAATAAAATAATAGTACATTTAAAAACAAAAAAATCAAAAGAATATATTGAAATCTACATAAATCATGTATTTATTCATCTAGTCAACAGTCCCTTCCTCAGTGGCCGCTTTGGTTGCCATCTCCCTCTCCTCTCTTGCAGCGGTCCTCAGCCCGAGCTGTACACGGGAATCACCCAGCGAGCCTCAAAGATTTCTGAGCCTGGGCCCCACTCCCAAGGATTCTGAGGCTTTAAAAAGTCCTCAGTGGTTCTAAAACCCAGCCACAGTTGAGCTCACTGCCCAACTGCCTCCTTCTCTTTCTCCCCTTAGCTCCCCATGACTTTCGGGACCAGCACCCCCAGTTCTCCTCTCCCCTGCAGATGCTAAGAGAACACAGGTAAACCTCAGGACACTGGTTCCCAAAGTGCTTGCTGTAAGACTTACTCAGAGCACTTAGCAAATAGGCACATTCCAGGCCCCTCCCAGGGAGATCTGCTTTCAGTAGCTCTGGGACAAGGACCTAGCACGTGTATTTCCTCCATGGATAGCAAAGCCTAGGGAACACTGTTCTAGGACTTTTCTACTCAAAGTGAGGTCTATTGACAGCAGCATGGGATCATCGGGGAACTGGTGAGATGGGCAGAATCTCACCCCCATCTCAGACCCATTGAAACAGAATCCACATTTTAACACACTCAGTTTTTGACATAGCACATTAATATTTCTCCAGTTGGTTTCCCTAATGTTGATCTCTGAAGCTTTGACTCTTCATTTTCCCCATCAGATTAATGCAGACCCAGATCTCTACTGCAATGATAAATTATCACCAACAAAATACATTAGCTGGATTATTATAGATGGGTCAATTATTTTAATACATTTCCATGAGTGGATGCTTCTGGATTTCTATGATTCTGCTTTGGGTAATATTTAAGATGAGCCTTAGAGAGCCTCAACATTAACTCAAGAGTTGAATGCTGTCCTCAGTCCCATTATTTATTTAAAAAAATATATTAACTGAAAGTTCAGGGTTGAACTTTAAAGATGACCTAGTCCTACCATTAACCTGAATCACTACAAATGCCTAAATCAAGCCACTGTTCAATTTGGACATGAGCACCATTCACCCCACACACTCTTCCCCTCAGCACCAGCCCCAGAACTCATGACCTCCCTAGATAGCCCATTCCATCTTGGTCAGCACCGGCAAAAAAAAAAAAAAATGTTTTTTCATGCCCTAAAATACTTTCTCCTTTTTAACTACTTCTCCATTTCAAAGTATTTCAATTAGAAAGCCTTTTGTTATGGAAAGTTTTAGAGATGATGATGGGACAGTTTACAGTAAGGACACAATTTCTCTGCACATGTTTAATTTACCATAAAGCTTAGTGTCTAATAGGAGACAGGCAATATGCCGACACTGTGTATACATGTACACACTGGTAAACAAAACAGAGTCCCTGCCCTCAAAGTATCTACAGGTCAACAATATACAGAATATATCAATAGTTAAATGCTTTGTTACATGTGGTAAAATAGGGCTAAATTCAGGACCATAAAATGTTATCAGAAGAACACCTACTCTAGTCAAGGGGATGAAAATTCTAGAAAAGTGACATCTGTTCTATGGCTGACACATCAGTGGCTCTAAATCAGTCAGTGTTGCCAGTTTTTGTATAGGGCAAAAGGGTTTTATCTTTTCCCAAAGCTATGATTAATCTCTCTTAACTGGCAATAACTTTCTACTTAATTTGGTGTTTGAGACTCAGAACAAACCAACACCAAAGCCTAATCTCATCCTCTGAATTTAAGGTCCTTTCTATTCAAAGCACCAGGCCCTGAGTGTGTTAGGACTGAGAGGAGGAAGAAGGAAAGGGACAGGCATGTCTTCACTGAACTGGTCATAGTAATGCTTTTCTCACTCTGTCTCTGGCTAACATGGACTTTTCTTGATACCTTTACCATCCAGGCATCTAAACACAGTCTCTTGCAGGTCACATGTGTGAATTTCTCTTCACAATACCATTCCCAGACACATTCCCCTTTCACACTCTTGCACTGGTCCATCCTGCACCTCCCAGTAAACAGAAAACCCAGTAAATTCCTGGGAATGAACAAATAAAAGCAAAATTTTTAAGAACAATATCACTTAGAATACCAAAAAAAAGTAAATATTGAAGTATTAAATCTACCAAAAATGGACAGGTTCTGTGTGCAAAAAGCCATAAATGGAAACTTATACTGTGTTCACAATTTAGAACTCAATATACTAAAAAATATTAATTCTCTCACACTAACCTATAGATTTAACATAATTCCAGTCAAAAACCCCAGAAAAATATGTTTTAGGTAGAAACAAACCAATTCAATAATTTGTATGAGAGACAAAGGAACTACAATAGCCAAAATAATTTTGAAAAAGAACACAGTTGGAGAATTCATACTGCTTGATTTTAAAATTACTATGAACTATATAGTAATCAAGACAGTGTTTTATCAGAGAAGGGATATAGCCAAAGACAATGCAATAAAATGATTCACACAAAATGATCAATTGATTTTGAAAAATATGCAAAGATATTCTTAGTAAATGGTGGTGGGAGATGCAAACATCAGTATGCAAAAAATTAACCACAGCCTCAGCCTTATACTTTATGCAAAAATTAAATCAAAATGGGTCATAAATCTAAATGTAAAACAATAAAACTACAAACTTCTAGAAGAAAATTAAGAAGAAAATCTTCATGACTTGAGGTTAGGCAAAGAGTTTTTAAATACAACACTGAAAACAAAATTCATTTTCTAAAATTAATAAATTGAACCTCAAAATTGAAAACTTTTCCTCCAAAACTGCTCAAAAATTGAAACATTGAATTACCATATTGCCCACAAAGACCACCCCTAATATTAGCTAAGAACTTGAAAGTAGGAACTCAAATATTTGTACACTAGTGTTCATTGCAACATTATTCACAACTGTAAAAAGGCAGAAACAGCCCAAGTGGCCATCAAAAACTGAATGGATAAATAGAGTCAGGTATATACATACAATGGGATATTACTCATCTTTAAAAATGAACGAAATTCTGATACATGCAACAATATGAATGGACCTTGAAAACGTTATGCTTAATAACATAAGCCAGAAACAAATAAGCATGACTCCCTTATGTGAGGTATCTAGAGTAGCGATTACTGAAATTTGGGGACAAATGGAGATAAGAATTGTTGCTTAATGAGTGTAGAATTACTATTTGGGGTAATGAAGAGGTTTTAGAAATAGATAGTGATGATATTTGCCTAATATTCTGAGTAAAGCCACTAAATAGTGCACTTAAAATTATTAAAAAAAAATAAAGTCCCTTTATCCGTAATATTTAAAATGAATAGGAAGAAAAAACCTCTTCTCTATGAAAAACACTAAGAGATCTAAAGTATAAACTACGGAGAGGGAGAAGTATTTACAGATCATGCTCTGTTAAAGAACTTGTATCCAAAATATATAAAGAACTCAAAGTTTAGCAATAAAGAAGATCGCTTCTTGGCCTTTTGGCTAAGATCAAGTGTAGCAATAAGGAAGAAAAATATGACTGAGCAATGTCACTCATGGTTATGTAGCCTAGAGAAATGAAAATTAAAATATGTACAAAATGTGTATAGCAACTCTTCACAATCACCAACTCAAATGTATTTCACTGGCTAAAAGAATAAACCATGCTGTGTCCATCCAATGCAACATTCCTCAGCAACAAGAAGGTCCCAGCTGTTGACATTGTCTTCGGCAACCCAGGATAAGATACCAAAGATAAGCTGACTTAAAAGACAGATATTTATTCCTCAGAGTTCCACAGGCTGGGAAGTCCAAGCTCAGCTGCCCTCAGAGTCAGTTCTTGGTGAAGGCCTTCTTTCTATAGAGAGTTGCCTTCTTACTATATCCTTACAGGAGAAAGAAAGCTCTGGTGTCTTCCTCTTCTGATAAAGGCCCTAATGCCATCACCCTCATGATTTGACCCAAACTTCCCAAAGGCTGTGCCTCCTAATATTATCATATTGGGAGTTAAGATTTCAATATATAAATTTGAGACTGGATACAATCATCTGGTCCGTAACAGATACACATAACAATGTGAATGAATATCAAAGACATCCTGTTGAGTGAAAGGAGCCAGTCTCGAAATGTTGCATTCCATATGCTTCCATTCCATGATGATTTTATGGAAAAGGCAAAACTAAAGGGACTGAAAACAGATCAGTGGTTGCCAAGGGTTAGAATGGGAGAGGGTATGATAACAAAGAGCTAGCATGAGGTAGCATTTGGTAGCATTGTTCTGTACCCTGACTGGGATGGTTGTTATAAGAATCCATTATATGTGTTAAAAACCTGTAGATCTGAAGCTCTTCCAAAAGCAGTCAATTTGACTGTCTGTTAATTTTAAAAATTAAAAGATGGTACCAGATTCTATTCACAGAGCTAACTATCAAAAAAAGACATTTATTTAAACCTAATTTTACAATAAGTCAGATCATGACTAGGTAGAAGGAGGTTACTGGGATAGTGTGCTTAAGGGAATTAAAAAAAATTTTAAGGAATAGAATGATATATACCTTTACAAATATCCAAAGAACAAACTATATGAAGACAAGTTAACATGAGGCCATACTTCATTCCCTGAAAGAAGACTCGCCAGGAGAAAAGTGTTAGGTCCTGCTCCAATTCTAGCCTCAGAGCACATCAGAGGGGTCAACTCACGGAGCCGCAGAAAGCAGAGGCACTTCTGCACTGTTCAACTTTGGAAGGGAGCAGTTCAGGAGGCTGTCCCCTGGGTCTCTAAGCATAAGAGGTCTCCAAGAGCAGGAAGCTACCTAGAGAATAATGCCCCAGAGGAAGCCTTTGGCTTCATACTCCCTGGAAACTGTCCTGACAAAAACTGCCACATTTATGTTAAAGCCCAAATTAAACCTCTTTCGGATTAAGATTACAGGGTGGGGAAAAATTTGCAGTGAAATCTTACTCAGCAGTTCATTACAAATGACAAAATTTAAATAGTCTGTGCTTTGGTCTGCTCTGTTAGAATGGAAATAGAGAAGGACAGAGAGTTCCCTTCTTTTTTTTTTTTTTTTTTTTTTCATGGGAATTGATCTCAGGGCCTTGTGCTTACAAAGCAAGCACTCTAACCACTGAGCTAAATCCCCAGCCCCAGCAGTGGGAGTAGGGTAGGGGTTTCTCTAGGCTGCTTTATGTCAAGGAACTATTTATTTAGACTTTCAAAGGATAAAATCTTTGAAATAAAACAGAAGATTATAGAGATAAATATGTAACAAGAATTTTAATTAGTTTATATAAAATACTAATAAACAATGGTAGGATCACTACTATTTTATGACACATATTATGGGAGTGTATGGATAGTATGGATCACACACTGTAGGAGTGATCAAAAAAATATGGGCATCTTTAAAAATTTATTACAGTAAAAGACACATTGCCATTAATTCTCCCCAGAATACTACTCTCACTTCAAACATTCATTCCATAGCTCTTGACACTTTCTAAAGCAGTTCTGGAAGTCATTTCTCATGTGTTTAGTTGTACTGCCATATCTTGCTCAATGTCTTGAATCAATTCAAAATATTTATCTTTCATGATCATTTAGACTGTAGGGAAAGAGACAGAAATTTCAGGGTGCCAGATCCAGTGAATAAGGTGGATGAAGACACATCATATTTTTTTTTTTATGAGCCTGCCTTTCCATTTGATGGCACTTGGCTACAACATTCACTGAATTTTTGATCACACCTCATAAAGACACTCACAAAAGAGGACTCCAGAGCTGCTTCAGAAAGTGGCAAGAACAGTGGGATAAGCGTGTTAGAAGCGAAGGGAAGTATTTTGAGGGAGGTTAATGGCAATGTGTCTTTTAATGTAACAATTTTCTATTGAAATCTACACTGCATTTCTTGATCCACTCTTGTCTGAAATTCATCCCTTAATTTACTGACGAGCTGTAGGATTGCTATAACTATCCACCAGAGGGAGACTCAAGACTTGTGTTTGCCCCGCGGGGCTCCCTCAGGTTTAATCGGTATTCTTTAGCCAAAATCCCTACCACATGTTGGTATAGTGAAGCAATCCAAGTGGAGAAAGATTTATGGTGCTGGAATAACATAAAAAGATAGAGGAAAGAGATGGTTCTGTCTTCCTTAAATGTCCCTGTTTTTCCTTTGGGGCTTGGAGTGACTTTCTCTTTCTGATCCTCTGGGAGTCACAAAGCTGAGCAATTTATTTGCTTTCAAAAGCAAAGCCCTTAGGATTCCTGACTATGTCCAAACTGAGTAAACTGTACTGGAACTCCCACCCCACCCCACCTACCCATTGCCATAGGAATGTCATTCCACTCACAGGAGGAATTTGCCAAATTCAAGAGCTCCCTCCAGGGATTACAAATCTTCTGGCAGGGCCCAAAGCAGTCCAATCCAAGGCCAGGTTATAGAATTTGATGGAGGATGGATGTCATCTTCCTTCGAAATCTTCATTTGCTGATTCACTCAACAAAGGGGCAGGTACTATTTCACTTTTTGAAAAGTGTCTCTAGAGGCTGGAGATCTAGCTCAGTGGTACAGTGTGTGCTTAACATGTGTGTGGCCCTGGGTTCAATCTCTAGCATCACCAAAAAAAAGTGTCTCTAATTATAGGAAAGATCTAACAAGGAGATGAGCTCATCATTAAAAACATGCACAGGCTATTCTAAGCAGATTTCTGAAAAGAACATGTTGTTAGTATAATTTACATTTGAGATTCTAGGAAACCTTTATATATTACCTATTGCTCACAGAGGGATATTCAAAACTAGAAAAGATTTTTTTTTGAAAATAAGTATTAAGTAAGGTACCAGAACAACAGCAAGTCACTGCCCAGACTTTTCTATTCATAATTCTTTTAAAATAAATCAGACATACTATATGTGGTTGTACAACTTCTTATTCATGAAAACCTAATTTCACACATTAAGCCTGCAAACCAGATCTTAAAAATGAAACTAAAATTAGACTTCAACTTACCACCCACTAGGGAACAAATGCCTCTACATGACTTGGCTACAAACTAAAAACAAAACACAAAAAAGACTTTGATATCGAGGACTTGGGAGACTGGGAGTGAGGTAAAAGTAAGGCCATCGCAAAGTGTTTTTCCTTTAGTACTGGTTAAGTGGGGTGGTGGTATGGGAAGCGACGGATAGTGAAGGCTTAGAGCTCACAGCTAACTCACTGGTCAAGAGTGTAAGTTCACAGGTATTCAGTGGGAAAGAACCCAGGGTCTTTTCATTCCTTTCCGTGGCCCCTAGTCAGCTGAGGGAATCAGTGAAAAATGACATTCAGAGTGTTTTTAATGAGAGACCCTCCACCCATGGTTTCTGTGATGGTTGATTGATTGTATCAATTTGTAAGAGAAGCTTAACTAAAATTGGTTTAGCAATTCTACACCGTAGGGTGTAGAAGATCCACCCTAGGGCAGCCCATTCTCTACATGGTACAAAAGGAAAATAAAGAGAGATATCCTGCCCAGTTTCTTTGGATCGGCTTTGGTTCCTTTGGAGTAGCTCCAGACCTTTGCCTGGATGCTTCAGACATCCAGACCTTCAGCTGGGCCCTCCAGATCTCCAGGGCACAGACGAACCCTCTGCACGCTTCCACATCTGACTTGTAGGAAGCCCAAGGAAGCCAATTCATAAGCTCTCACATATTCATATATCTACCATTGTATCTGTTTCTCTAGTGAATACTGACTAATACAGTTTCCTTAGCAAAACGTTTTCACCAGCACCTAGGACGGCTGCTTCTCTCCTTCTGCAAACCCTGGGCCAGCTGGACAGCCACGGGATTGTCGTGGACACAGCAGAGTTCAGTGGACAGGGGTCCCGTGTGTCTGCGGGAGTCATGGGAACAAATGAGAATTCATCTTTGGTTGCAGAGGACATAAAACAACCTGTTTCTGCTGGTTACACAATAAAACAGAAACCTAAGCAGGAAAAATGAGCCAGCATAAAATGTAAATTCAGTTGCATCTGTTTTGGCCCTAGAGGAGAAGAGGTGACTGAAACGACTGCAGAGACTCTGACACCTCACCGTCTCCTCTGTCCACAAACAGACACAGAATTTCAAGAACTTTTAGAGCCAAAGGTTAATCACAGTAAGGGATCGGTTTCCATCTCCCAGAAACAAATCTGTGCAAGAAATTTGATGACATGTTCCTGGATTGACCGTAAAAACTATTTTCCCAATAACATCAGCTGACTCTGGATTCTATCCTTGGGACTATCCCCAAATTCACTGGGGAAATCATTGTATTAAATCAGTTCACTTTTACCAGGGTATGATACCATTCGCAAAGCTATGTCATACAACCACAAAATTAGCGTGGATGAAAATACTATTAATTAGAGATAAGCATTTGTCCAAGAACTTGGTGTAATCAGATCTTGTGGGGATTTACTCGGTCCTTTGCCAATCAGAAATACAAAATAGATTTAGATGTGAAAATGGAGTCCTCCATTTTACAGGAATAGGTCCTTATGACTCTTTTCTTTCAAAGAAAAAATGTGCTCAGTTCATCACACTTATCCTCCTTTCTTTATTAAGTTAATCTGATCTAGTAGGAAATAATAACCAAAGAACCTTAAATTTTAGTGTTATCCTTTTAGAAAATTTAATGATGGTGAACACCTCTAATCCCAGCTCTCTGAGAGGCTAAAGCAGGAGAAGTGCAAGTTTGAGTCCAACCTGAGATATTCAGCAACTTTATGACTGCCTAAAAATTTTTAAAAGGCTAGGGATGTAATTCAGTGTAAAGGCCCTTAGTTCAGTCCCTAGAACAGGAGAGATAGAGAGAGAGAGAGAGAGGGAGAGAGAGAGAGGAAGGGAGAGGACAGAGAATTTCTATATATTGCCTTTAAAAGGAGTTTAGGCTTGAACCACAAAAAAAAGTACACTTGGGTCTTTAAAACAAAATTTCAAATATAAAAACTTCTTTCAGAAAACTTTTTTTTGGTGGTACTAGGGATCAAACGCAGGACCTCACGCATGCTAGGCAAGAGCTCTACCACTGAGCTATACCCTCAGTTCTAGAAAGACTTTTAAAATATAATAAAAATGTAAAGTTTACTCATTGTCCAAGTCTTTATAAAGAATAGAAACTGAGCATAATAAAATGATCAAATTTCTTCACAATCGACTTCATACTGACTTTTTAAATAACAAAATAAATTTATCTCAGAGCTTAATATGTATGTTTCCTAACAGCAAAATTTTCAAGTCCCACAAGAATAAATTCTAGAAAGTTTTATAATTGCAGTTATAATTTATATGTATTAAGTACACAGTTGTGTGTTATAGCTTTACAAATTACAATGCACTCAAGTACAACTAATCTGATTTAATAGTCATTTCCCACAGTGTGCCCTGGACAAAGCCCCAAGAAACATAAGTCTTAGCCAAAAGTACATAACCAGTAGCGGTTCATGGTAGATCCCAGCCCAGAATACAAGCCTCCCGCTCCAGCACTGTTGCAGCCTTGCGGTGCTCCTGCTCTGCCCCACGCAGCCCTGCCTGCTCAGTGAGTGGCCTGCTGGGCCTAACCTCTGTGTTGCACCCCCTCACATTCCCCTGGGCTCCCTCCACTCATCCTTCCCTAGATGTGGCCATGTTGACATAGGTCTCACTTTTTTTCTTCATCAACAAGCTATATCTCTTTCCCTCAACTCTAGAACTAAATATTCTCTGCCTACTAAAGTAACAGTAAACTTGCATAACAAATTCATCTATCTATTTCAAAGAAAAGGACAGAAGAAGCTGTCTCCCCTTGCAGGTGACATATCCACCATTTCTGGAGACAAAGAAGAAGTTACAACAGTGATGCTCTTTATGCCGGTACTAAAACTCCTCGGATGATGTTCCCCTTTCAGTCAATGCCCAGGGCCACTTATGGCCCTGACCATAGAACTAGATGTCTTTTTTTTCCAGGAATAATTATACTATGCTCAACAACCCACCGCCCATCAGGGCGACTTTTACCTTTGAAAATAAATATTTCAGCACAAGATGATTTTGGCCTTCGACTGAACAAAGATCAATATAATAAAATTGATAACTTTGTTTTTGCCTATTGAATTTAAGATACTGGGGGAACACTGAGTGCAATAATCAAGAGTTTTCCACAAAAACAGAACCAATAGGATGTACAGATATAAGAGGGGATTTATTATGGGAATTGGCTCATGGACTTGTGGAAGCAGAAAGATATGCCATCCACAAGCCAGACATCCAGGAAAGCTAGGGGTGTAATTCTGTCTGAGTCCAAAGGCCTGAAGACAGAGAAGGGGAGGAGATGGTGTACTGGGCTAGGTCCCAGAGTCCGAAGGCCTGAGAATCAGAAACTCCAATATCCAAAGGCAGGAGAAAAATGGATGTTCCAGCTGAAGAAGAAAGTGAATTGCCCTCCCTCTGCCTTTTTGGTCTATCCTGAATGGATTAGATAATATCCATCTACCTTGGTAAAGGCCAATCTTCTTTACTCAGTCTACTGATTCAAACACTAATCTCTTCCAGGGCACTCTTACAGACACACCCAGAAATAATGTTTTGCCAGCTATCTGGGCAACTCAGTCAAACTGACACATAAAATTTTCCATCATACTAACTGCCCAACAGGCAATTAGATGTAATAGAAATCTGGAACTTCAGTAAGGTGTTAGACATCAGTGATATTGATTTTGTATTTTTCAGTATATCAGTAATCTTCACCAAAAATATTTAGAAAAGTTGATCTTATTATTCATGTTTTATGGACTAAATGCCCATAATGCACACCTGTTGATTCCGTGTGCCTAGAACACTTTCTCTCTTTATTTGTAACAATCTCTCATTTAAAAAAAAGAAAGAAAAAAGAAACTCTCCCCTACCCAAGGCAGATGGTTTGCATGGAGCCAGCATTGTGCCCTGTGCTACCAATCCAGTGACTCAAGCTGGCCTTTCCAGTGTGTTACAATTCAGGCCACAGTGTCAGTATGACTCGATCAAAAGAATAAACATCTTCAATGGATTTTTATTTATTGTAACTGGGGTAAATGTCCCCTTCCTCTCAGAGCAAAACTGCACATATGAGCACCTAACTCCTGACATACAGATAGAAAAGCAGAATGGTAGTGGGAGGGAACCAAACTGAGGCCCATGAGAAGCAGAACCACAGAAAGAGGAACCCTGAGTGTAATAAGACCTTTGTTCCTATACGTTCTGCAACATTCCTGCCTTTCCAGTTATATCTACCAGCGACTCCTTCCCAAGATCCGAACTAGTTCAACTTGAGTCTGTCACAAATATCCAAAAGTCCTGATAGTCGTGCAGAAGTTGAGACTTGGGTAGGTTAAATGACCTAACCAAGTGTATATACCCTTACAAGTGGTAGGCAGAACCACTGCACCATAAGAATAAGAATAAAGGATTTAAACTGGTGCCTACTTTTTAGTTAAAGGAGAATCTTCATACTATGTGGTTAAGTGAATTTTAAAAAAAGATCGTAATCCCAGTACTCAGGAGGCTGAGGCAGGAGATCACTGCAAGTATGAGGCCAGCCTGGCCCACATAGTGAGTTCAAGGCCAGCCTGTACCACATAGTGAGACCCTGTCACCAAGAAAAACAAAAACAAATAAAAAAAGAAAAAGAGGTAAGACAGATTGAAATTCAAACAAGCTCAGTGACTACAACATAAGGCAAATCGATTAATCTCTTTCAGTCCCATTTGTAAAATGAAATAATTATGCGTCCTGCTCACTTCGTAGGTGTTTCGTTTAATTAAGGCAACTAATATGTGGGAGAGCATTTATAAACAGTAAAGAACCCACCCAAGGTAAGTGTTACAAATATATCCACAACAGAAATGTGTATTAGATCTGTTCTCTCCCCATTGCTTAAATCCACAATCCTCAGGGTGGGAAACAGAAATGTAGAATGTTATCTCATCCACGTTCATTTCCATCTGAATAAACACTCACTTCTGTGTTATTGTTGTTACCAAACATTTATTGAAAGCCAGACAGGGCCTGGGTGCCCTGAAAAATACAAAATCTAGCAACGTCTCTGGGAAAGGCAGGAAACCCAAAGCAATGGTTGGCATCATACTTGGGAACAAAAAAACCAAAGGTGTGGTTCCCAAGTCTCTTTCAGAGTTAATTTAGTGCTGCGTCCGAATTACCGAGCCTATTCCACACTGCTTTTTTTCCATCCCCACCTCTCATGTGGCATTTTGAAAACTGGTAAGATAATTCAGCGTCCATACTTTGGGGGAAAGAGTACGATGCTCTGTAATTAGGCTTGGCTCTGTTCATTGCAGATACCACTTCATTTTGGAAACAGAACTCTGCCTTTTCCTCTGGGGCATTTTTTTATGACATCATATGGATGTCAGTGTTTCCCTTGGCTACACAGGTGTACCATGCTTAAACAACAGGCCTCCCTTTGTTCTGAAAATATATGTGTAAATCACATTTCATCAAAATCAAATTATATCCACAGTCCAACAGGGGAGCTTGCTGTTTCTACGATCCCTAGGAAGATCATCTGGGAGGCAGTGTGGTATAAAGAATGAGAAGCGGGAGTCAGAAAACCATGATTCAAGCTCCAGTTCAATACTTCCTACTTTCATGATGCTTGGCAGGTCACTTACCTTCTGACCAATAGTTTTCACATCTGTAAAATGAGGATACTATGAGGTTTGGGGTTTTTTTCCTGCTTCATGGTTTTTGGGTTTTTTTGTTTTGTTTTGTTTTGTTTTGTTTTGTTATGTTTTTGAGTACCCAGTGAAATGTTTTAGAATTGGATAAAAAAAACCTAGATCCACATCCTCTGGGATTGCAAGCTCTATTCTAAAAGTCCACTTACAAGAATTGGAAATGACACAGAAGGGAAAGGCAAAAGGTATAAATACGAAATCATTGTAAGCAATAGGAAGAGGGCTACCAATAGTGAGTAGTCGATAACTATTTCTCGAGTGAACAAAGAGAAAGTAGAACTGATTCTGCCACCACTTATTATCTTGTGAAATCACAAACAGCCTTACTCTTGAGAGGCACTCACTTATTCTTACAACAAAGGTCATCAGCAACCTCACAAAAATAACCCATTCTTATCATCAGAGAAACCGTTGCACAAATCACTTGCATGTCTTAAGTCATTCATTTTTCTGAGAAGTCATTTGTGTCTCAAGAAATACTTCTCAGAACGTGGTTCTCAAAACCCTGAAATCAGAATTACCTGGTTTCATGTTGTAAACAGAATCCTGGATCCAGCCTAGACTTAATGAATTAGAACATCTGGGTTGAGGCTGAATAATTTACATTTTAATAAGTGCATTTGGGTGCACCCACACAACACACCCCCCACTCTTCTACTGTACTTCTAAAGTTTGAGAACAATCTTCAGTTTTCCAGGAATAAAAAATAAAAGATGATATCTTTATAGAATCCTGGCTCAGAAGAAGTGTTTTCAACTTCCTGTTTTTTGGGTTTTTTTTTAATGCTAAACATAATAAACACTTCTAGTGCACCCTGGAAATTCATCAAATTATAAAGAGTTAACTAAAACTATATTAAACCAATGAAAAATCAGTTCCTGAAATTCCAGTGTTATGTAATTACATATGTGTGCTGTGAAGTATAATACAAATATTACCTATTATGTGCCTAATTATCTGCTGGTCTCAGTTTTTAATGCTTGGATTATTCTTCATGTCTGGTTTTCTTAAAAGAGCATGAGTATAGTGAACTGGTATACTCTTTCTCTGGGAGGTGGGAAAGGGCAGGCAGAAGGAACTGGGGATTTAGAAATTTGATGGCTTCTTGAGGAGGCGACTGTCGAGAAATGTAAGGCTCTCAAGATTTTCCCCTACTGGCGTACTAACAAGTTAGCTTGTCAAAAGTTTTACAAATGCTTCTAGAAGTTAAAATTTCTTTGCTTGGATGAAGAACTTTATTAGTCAAGCCAGGACAAATAGCACGAGTTTCATATTTGCATCAGCTTCAGGTGATACAAGAGCAAAGTAGAGATGCCCCGTTTATGCTGTGCATGCTTTCTGTGGGCTTACCGCACAGGTGGGAACCCCCAAGCTTAGAAAACTCAAATCTTACAACGAGCTACACACAAGGCTGCCCAACTTGGCACCACAGGGAAACAATATGACACTGGACAAGAGGAAACTCTTCTTTGGAGACAGACACTATTTCCAAGATTTTTCACTCTAAAATATCCCTGAAAAGACAGTTCAGAATATAACTTGAGTCATTTGTAGGAACATGGTTGCACCTTGAGACCATAATGTTAAGTGAAAGAGAACACACAGACAAGCTTCACTATCTCATGGTTTCTCTTATGTGAGAAATCCAAAATATAAATAAATTAAAAAGCAAAATAAAAGATAAATAATAGGGAGATATATCTTTTCCAGAAAAGAATGGAGACCAAGAGATGGAGGGAGTGGGGACAGAAGAGAGGGAAAGGGGAAGGGGATGAAGAAAATTAAGATATGTTGTATACGTGATGAATATAATCATTATGTAATGAAAATATCTACTAACCTACTAATAAATCTACTAAAATATCTACTAATCTACTAATAAAAACAAAAATTAAAAGGGTCATCAGTACCTTTGTTTGCTAGGCATACAACAGAATCATATGAATTGTCTCCAAACAGTAACTTAGCAGGTTCAGAGAATGACCACAAAATAACACCAGCCCATTGTATCATTCACTTGTACCAAAAAAAGATTTGATAGGAAAAACCCATCTGCACTTCTTCTGCTTTAAGAAAATGTAAGCAGAGGATGCAGGCTGGTACACAAATACTGACTCCTATCCCCAGGTTCTGTCCCTGCACATCACCTTGCTTATAATTTTGGTGTTCATTTACTCTTTCCTTTTATATATTTTCTACTTCCCTGTTTGTAACTTTATAACGAGTAGTTTTGGCACAGCAAAAATAAAAATCAAAAAGAAAGCTGTCCCAGATGGCTGAATCTAAAGGTCCCCCAAAGGTCTAAAGAACTCTTGGATGGTTTGTCCAAAATGAAAGGAGCTGGAGCTGGGCCCTGTCTCTGTGCATGCAATGCACTAGGTGGTGCTAATGGTCTGATCTGCATGTGGACACTCTTGTCAGGGAGGTAAAAGGGTAATAAAACTTCACTTTGATAGGGAAAAGGGGGATAAAGAAGAAGGTTAAAAGAAAAGTAAGATGAAAGGGGAAAAAATGGTAAAGTGTAGCTACACTTGTTGCAAATAGGGAGGGGTGGGTGAATGGAAGGGAGGGGAGGGGAAGAAGGGGGAACAGGGGGGAAAACCAAGATGTATCATGTACAGGTACAAAATAACCATTTGATTATGATCATTATGTATACAATGTACCAATACATGTTCTTGGTAAAAATAATAAAAAATTAAAATAAAATAAAATAAAATAAAATAAAAACTTCACTTTGAATATGTTTTTGTACATGTAAATCAAAGGAATAAATCTCAATTGTTAACAAGTATGTCTCTCAAAAATATAGAGAATATTGCTTAGATTAAGAATGGTCATGGCCCTTTTCCTTTTCAAATTATTTTAAATGAGCTAATTTGCCAAGGACAGAATTGAGCTTCAGTTCTACAAAAATTTTTCATGTAATTTTCATCTTCAACAAAAGCTGCAGCCTGAGTGAAATCTTCCAAACTAAAAAGCCGTCAGTCCTGGAGGATTGACATTACGTAGAAGTGCTTTGTAGAGAAAGGCAAATTTTCTTTCCAGACCCAGGCGTGCTCAGGCAAGAGCATAAAACTACAGTCAACAGCAGGGGGAAAAATTCCTCTGCAGGTCTAGATCAACAACTAAGTCACTAAACTAAAGGGCTCCTTTATCAACTTGTCTTACATAGTCAGAAATTTAATTTAGAGTAGAAAGAAAGTCTGGACTGAGTTAATTGCTCACGAACTAGAACTAGGTGCAATAACCAACATCTTATCCATGACGATATGAAATATAAAGGAATATTCATATGAACCATGCTTCCTCTGAACTGCATTATAGGAGAAAAATAGTTCTGATTTGTGAATGTTAAAAGCATCTCTCACACTTTTCTAACTCTTCACTGATAAAGCTAAATGCACATGCCAGATTTTTATTGTCTTCATCTTTTATGAGTGCAGAACATCAGGCAGCATCCCCTACAAAGTAAAGTCAAAGTCATAACTGTCCTAACTCTTAGTCACACTCTGCCTGGTAGAATTTCCACACTGGGTCTCTAGTTCTCCATTAGGTAACTAATGAAGCTGTCTTTATGTGTGGCTGCACCTGGAAGTTTGGCACCTAGAGGAGCATGTGCATGTGCATGTGTGTGCATGTGTGTATGTGTGTGTGTATATAAACTGAATTATATTTAAGCAAAGATAATCCACTTTACCTTGTAGCTACAAAGGGCTAATAGTCATGAGTGAAAGGAGAATTTTTAAATTCAAGGAAATACGTCAGTATAAGTTATTGACAACACATTAGTTCTTGAGTAGTAGATTCGTTATCTATTATATTACTAGAAGCATAGACAAAATTAATAAAAGAAGGCCATTCATGAAACAATGACAATGATATTTTATGAACCAAGAAATAAGGTTAATCCAATTTTTTCACTCAAATAAGCAGACTAAGTCAAAGATAGCATAACTTACTCCACATCAGTATCATCCTAGGCCTTGAGGCAGTCATCACCCTGCTGACTATTTACCTCAGTCCTGGATTATAACAGAGCTGCTATCTCTAAGAAGATGTCTGGCTCTTCTACCTTGGTGAGACTAAGAGTGGGGAAGAAGCATGCTGATAATCTCACATGGCTTCAGGTCAAAGAAAGAGGACAGGTGCTGCCTTCCTGGGGAGGAGGGTGAAGATCTGCCTGGAATCAGAAGAAACATCAGAAACATGTTCTGGAAGATTGCCAGTTCCTAAGACAGGAGCTTTTAAAACAGTACATTAAGCAAAGGAGAAAGGAGCTAGGCAAGGGTCGGGGACCCCAGCCTGGGATCCGGACAGTAAAGGACAGATACAAGGCACCCTCCCTGAAAGAAACCCTTCACAGCCAGATCCTAGAAACACAATTAAAAAAACTTGAGACCAAGGGTAAAGCTTTAAAAGCTTACAGGGAAACACAGCTCAGAACCCTCTTTAATTTTGTTCAAGATTCACAAGCAAAATGTCCCCTATCAATGTGGCTGTTACAGGTCCTCTTAAATTTAAAGGGCATGGCTTAGTGCTTTTAGTAAATGTGGCTTTATAAATACAACTTAATGCCTTTGATTCATTATTCAGAACATTCATCTATTTATTCAGCAAACATTTACCCATTCTTTTCTTGGAATTGCCTTATGCATCATTGTCACTGTAAGGAAAAAGGAATGGAGACAAATTAAATGACATTGACCTGAATTTGTTACCTCTAAAATGGGCTCTGTGTGTGATTTTTCATATCCCTGATATGATCCTTTCCTGGTGACATGTTCTAGTTCACCTTTACTTGATGGGCATAAGATCATGCATATTTAAAAAGTCCACTGAATTGCCATTCTGGTTAATTTAGGACCTAGTTTATTTACATTTCCTGTTCAGCACTTATCACAAAAGTGAAAGCCTATAACCTCCTGTCTTCATTACACTGTCCACTTGCCAGCAGGGTAACTGACTCCCTTCCCAAGATTGTGAAATGCTACAGATGCTAATGCTGATGCCTTGGAGGCCAAAACAAATGCATTAGCAGGCCACTGAAGTGTGCAATGGAAGCCTATCGGGACTTTCCATCTTGTGCAGCAAATTCATCATAGACCTCAGCGCAGGCAGGTCAAGCATTATCAGGTTAAGCATAATTCTTTAATGTGCTCGTTAAAGAGAAAAGAGTAAACTGGAAGTCATTCAAAGGCAAGGACTATGTTCTCAACTTCTCTGTCATTCCCACACAGTAAACTAGTATAATGCCTGGTTAACAGTTGTTCGTCAATTAACAATTAGCTTTTGTTGGTTTATCCATTTTATGTGATTTTCATGAGCAACAGGATCACTAAGTAATGATTAAACTATGTGTTTAATGTAGACAATATCAACTGATTCTTCCTAAGCAAGATAAGAATATTAAGAAAGCTTTCACTTCCTTCCACATCCTCATTTTGATTAGTTATTATTTTTATACTGTCAGGTTTTGTAACATTCACATTTACTTCCAATGGCTAAATCTTAGATGTATATCTAAATGAACCTGATAATCACTGCCTGGTCTTTTACTATGGCTTTTCTACTCCTGAGTTCTAAAGTTAACTTATTCTTTGGTTATCAGTATTTTATTAAACAGAGTTTCCCCCATTAAGGTTTCATATGTATTGTATTCATTGAGTCCTTGAATGCTTAGGGATAACGATTTGTTATCTTTTCATGTGTATGGCAATTTGGATAAGAATTACTTTTTTTTCCAGTACCAGGGACTGAACCTAAGGCCTTCACAATGAGCTATATCCCCAACCTTTTGATTTGTTTTGAGACAGGTCTCACTAAGTCACTAAGTTGCCCTGGTTGGGTTCAAACTTGCAATCCTCCTGCCTCAGGCTGAGATTTAATATGTGTACCATCGCGCCTCACTATGTACTACATTCTTATGTTATGTTGTTGTCTCCTGTTTACTGTCTTCTGACATTCAATCTTACTATACAAAATATATATAATGCAAAATATATATAATATTCTAATATATTTCACTTATATATGTTTCTGAATTATATTTATGAATGTATTTTCTGTGCAATTGTTGACTTTTCAACTTTAGAGATGCTAACTCTCTTTCTGGGATATAAGCTGTGTCTCTTCTTTCATCTAGTTATTTTAATATGTATTTTCATTCTTTTAGACCTTTTCTCTATATCAGTAATTCAGTTTTAAGCCATGTCTAATTTGTTCATTACTCAGTGTAAATTAGTTCCATATTTTTTGTTGGTCCTGTCTCTCTTTAGCCCTGTGACTTCCCCTTTCATTCAATCTGCTATTTGACAGCTTGTTATGTGTATGTTAAGTTCTTACTAAATACTTCTATACACAAAACACTGGTAGGGAATTTTTTTCTTTTCCTTTTGACTATATTTTTTCTAGACTAAATTCTTCAGTTTTTGTTATCTTATATATCTTATCATTTATTTTATTTACTATACAATACTTACTTAGCCAAAACATTGTCTCTTTTCATGTTAATTCATATGAAAAATTCTATCCAGATCTTCTGCATGTGCTAATAAGGATGGATTCTTTTTAGTCTTTTGGCAGCGTATTTAAAACATATTTCATTAGTTTTTAGATGCTCATTTCATGTACTTCACTATATCTAAAACTGTCATGCATCTTACAATTTAATTGGCAGATTTTCCCCCTTATTTTGGGGTTTTTTCCCCTTTTTTGGGTTACAGTATGAAAATACCTATTATAAACCTCTACTTTGCTTCAACTGCCAACTTCAAAACCATTATAGTCGATGACCACCTAGCCTACTTCATAGAGAAACTAAAATCTATCAGATTCCCTTTAACTTTCTGTCACAAAATTCAAAACTTCAAAATTCTTCATTCTAGCTACAATATAAAAGGTAACATGTTATCTTGTCTAAGTCTATGCCCTTCTGCTAACTTCTGGATCTAACTTCTTAATGAATTTCAATCTTTCAGGTCTCTATTCTCACTCATGTATCTTCAAACTCTTTCTACTGATTCCTTCCTATTGGGGTTTAAGTCAGCTCAACTTTTTTCCCCCTCTAAACCATTGTTTAAAAATAAATGAATGACCTCCTTCACTATCACATTCCTTTTTGTCCTTCAAAGCCAGACCTCTTAAAGATGCCCATTTGTTCAACTCTGACTCACTAAGTCACTGTCATTTGTTTCTGCTCCTAGCACTCCAGCAAAATTGCTCTCCGCAGGTCATGTCCTCTCCACAGCTGCTACAGGTAACCACCACTTTCTCTAAACACTCTTCCCTTATTTTCCATTACAACACACACTTCTAGTTTTTTGTCTACTTCTCTGGTAGACAAATGTGTCTCTTGCATATCTAATCATTCCTTAACCAACTCAAACCTGTCAGGTCCAAAAGTGACCTCTTCCATTCCACAATCTGCTCCTCCTCTTTAGTTACGTATTTCATTAAATGGCATCACTCAGGTGTTCGAAGTGGAAACTTGGGAATCATTTTTAACTGTTGTTTTGTTTCGTTTTGTTTCATTTTGTTTTGTTTCATTTTGCTTTGCTTTGCTTTCTGTCATAGTTAACCACCAGGCCTTTATTAGGACTTTAATTCCTAATAAAGTTCTCTAAGCTACTCTCTATCACCACTGCCACTGCCTACTTCAAGTACTATTCTCTATTTTCAGTTTTACTGCGAGTCTCCAGCTTTCCAAAGTGGTTTCACTAAAAATTCAAATATGATCATTCCACCTCCTACCCCTTAAAATCTTTGAATAATTGCCTATTGCCACGGAGTAAACTCCAAACTCCTTCACCTGGCATAAATGACAATTTGCGATTATGGCCTCTCCTTACTTCTTCAGATCCACCTTGTGCCTCCCATTACAAACTCCAGTCACGCTGAAATATTTATAATTCACTAAAAATAGCCAGGTTCCCTTTCAGGTTTTACAAAAGTTATTCCATCTACTTTGATGGTGCTTGTTCCTCCCCTTGACCTGACTCCAATTGTACTTCTGCTCTTTAGTTTCGAAGTTCTTTCTTCCGGGAAACCTTCCTGAATGCCCAGGCACAAGTTAGCTACCCTTTTCCTGAGCACACCCACAGGACCCTGAGCTTCCCTAACACACTTCACTATAACAGAATTGCTTTTTCACTTCTCCAACAAGCCAGACGCTAAGCACCATGAGAGCAAGTATGATGTATATCTTGTGCACAATTGTATTCCTAACTTTTTTTAAAAGATATTTTTATATGAGTGAACATATTTTGAATAAGTCAATCAAGACCACAAGAGTAGAATTTAGCTTTACAGAGAAAGAGCAGCAAACATATAAACTAAAAAATATCTCTCCCTTAGAATGTGAAGGAAAGGATTTTTTAAATGCCTTCTTTTTTAGGTCTTGACAGAAAATTTTAACCATGTGGCACAGCCAATGTTTGACCATGTTTTAACCTACAAAAATAACAATTTCATACAGTTAAATGTAATCCATTTTGGTCATTCACAAGGTACCAGTACTGGTGGAGACCAGCATCCTGATATCAAAGGTCAAGGGCTAAAGGCAGCCCATTAATATTTAACCTACTTCCATAGCCTTTAATCAGCTGATTTTGAGAAGAGTCAAGTATACATCTTCATGCATTAGATATGACTGAGACAGCTGAGGCTGAACCACTTTTAGAGAAGACCTATGCTGTCCAGGTACAGACTTAGTACTTCCTCTGGTCTCCCACACAGGCCCTATTCAGACATTCATGCTACCACTCTAGTACCACAAACCATTTGAGCCTGAGACTTTCAATGGGAAATACCCCCTGCCAAAACAAAGTGAACTAAGTTGACATAAATATTAAGACAAGTGCTTCTGACTTTCCTGTGGATAGCCAGAAATTAAGGCTGATTGTCTCCTCTAAAACACAAGCACTTATCTTTGATTTGCACCTTATAAAGCAGTATCTTCAGGAATAGGGACAATCACTGGTTAACACACAAAGTATTCAGATGCCAAATGGTATTTAATAATTACGTTAGAAGATACTCAAAGTGACTGAAATAGATTTAGTTCCTGTATAACAAACAAGCTCAGATTCCTTATTAAAGATTGCTTTAATGAAGTGTTTTTTATTCTCAAAATCCCACCTGAGAATAGTAAAATTTCTATTCCCTACCATGCACACTATCAAATTCAAGAAAAAAGGAGAAATTAAGAAGTATTTTATTTCATATTTTGCCTTTAACAAATCAGTAAATTGGCTGAAACTAGAATTAGCATTTATTTCCTAGCAGCCAAATCAATTCTATGAAGCTAAATGTTGGTACTAAATTTTCTTTATAACATCTTTTATTGTTAATACCACTGATCCCTTCTCAAACATGCAGAATGTATAAATTATAAGATAAACTGAAGCACTGAAAGAAAGAAAGAAAGAAAGAAAGAAAGAAAGAAAGAAAGAAAGAAAGAAACCTAGTGAAATCAAGCAATACCCAAGCTGGATCATTTATGATGCTAATGTTCCCTTTTATCCACCAAGAGTTTTTGTTTTTGTTTTCATCAAAATCTTCCTATACATAAGTGCAGCTTCATGATAAATTGACATAATTCCAACATTACTAGCTGGTTTTACCAATTTAGTGGAGTAAAACCTAGTTTAACCAAGAGGGTAAAATGGTCCTTTAAAGGTGAGCAAAATAGATCTTTAAAAAATTAAGTTAGAATATTTTCTTTTAGAGACAAGCTGTTTCTCCAAGCTTCTTCATGCCCAAGTGTCAACCTTCAACCCCCCCCCCCCAGCTCAGTGATGGACAAAGCAATATACCTCTGTCTAAAGGAGTATGCAGATGCTGGCCCCAAGACCGGTCTGGTCTTGCTTCCACCAGCAGAGAAGGAGCCAGGAGGGAAGCAGTCAAGAATAGTGAGGGGATGAAACCACTTGGAAATTGTATTGACTATGGTCTCATTATAGTTTCTCTCCTCTCTCTTCCTTACTATGAAACCCCTTCACATCTGAACATAGGGAGGTTGTGATTTGAGGCAATAAGAGGACCCTCAGCCTTGAATGATGCACTTTTCCATTTTCATCAAGGATTGTTTCCCATGTTTTTAGGAAGCAGCAAGCAGTATGGACCTACATGACCAGTAATACAGTCATTTGAGATTTTTTTTTTTCTAGTACTGGGGATTGAACCAAGGCCTTCCTCACTGACCTACAGTCCCAGCCCTTTATTTAGTATCTTGAAACAGGGTCTCGCTAAGTCACTGTGCTGGTCAGGCTGGGCTGGAACTTGGGATTGTTTAATGAAACAACTGATTTACTGAAATGCTATTTTCACTTAGCTGTGTTGGTTCAGTTTGAAACAAGACTGGTGTAGGAGCAGATCAAGCCTAGGAAGAATTCATTTATTCCAAAGAGTGAGCAATTTTCTAAGGACAGATTATTATTATAAAAACCTTTTCCCCTGTGATCTACTACCAGACAATTTGAGTCATTGCTAAATCAACAACATATATATGCAGCCCCAAATTGTAGTTTACAAAGAAGAGCTCTTTTCTATTTTGTTCACTATAGTTTTATGGTGCCTAGATTGTAAACATTCAGAAAATATTTGCTGAATGAGTTAATTAGTGAGAAAATTATCATTGTTTGCCTATCCTATCCAAAGCATTCTGCCTACAGTAAATCTGACCAGTTACAATTGGTCAGATTATAGCATCGTTTGTAGCATCTCCTAAAATAGGGACTTCTGAGTAATTATAGAACTAAAAAAGTACTATTAGCCCCAGTACGGTTTGGATTCAAGACAGTGGCTTCCAAAATTCAGCATGCATCAGCAATGCCCAGAGGAACAGTTTGTATTTATACATTGTTGGGCTCAGCACTAGCGTTTCTATTCCATAAAGGCCTGAGAATCCACATTTCTAATGAGTTTCTGGGTAAAGCTGATGGTGCTGGGCCACAGACTGACCACATTTTGAGAATTACAAATGAAGAGAACCAGACTACTTAGTAAGAACAGTCTTTATTTTGTTGATGATACAGTTTCTGCAAAAATCATGTCTACAGCCAGTAGATTTCTTGCGTAAGTAATATAATCTCATCAGTTCTCTGGAATTTACATTATCTCTGTTATTCTGTCTATCCAACAATGTCTTCTTAGTTCAAGTAGAACCTGTTAATTGGGTAGCAAGAAGAAACTGCAACCACATCATTCTTGATACTGCGAGATTGTCCCCAAATTCCTAGTTTTACTTTGCTTTGCTGGAATGATTTCTTCCACCAGGTTTAGATGTTTTTTACATGATAAGACTAAGTAACTTTTGTCAGTGAAAACATTTTCAAACTATAGTTGCTCTTCATCAGACTAAGGTATTATGGCAGATGCATTAATACTGAATACCTCCAAATGGTAATAACAAGCTTTATTGACAAAATTTTGGCACACTGGTAAAAACTACTTTTATAGCAATGCTGTTAAAGTTTCTACCTCAATCTTTGGAGGCTAGCCAGTGGGGAATACCTTTCCTTGTTAAGGCCTTTGCAGAGGCCTCATAAAGGCTAAATATACTCATCTTTTTAGCAAAGCTCAACCTCTTGCAGGCCTGGGAAGCATGAAGCTATATACTTCTTAGATATGTGTTAAGTAGAAATAGGACCCGTAGCTGCTTTCGTGAGGAGTTTAAAAAGTAATTAAAGAACAATAGCCTAATAGACCTCCTAGCTCACACTTTTCTCTGAAAGGTATCTTTTGTTTTGTTTTTTTTTGCTTTTGAGACAGGTCTCACTACTTTCAGGCTGGCCTCAAGGCCTTGCCATCCTCCTGCCTTGGCCCTGGTTTATGCATCCTTTAGAAGCTTTACTTGTCAATGGAAAAGTAAAATAGAGAATTGAACATTTAACCTAATTAATCAACAGGACCTCATGTGTGGATGTGTGTGTGTGTGTGTGTGTGTGTGTGTGTGTGTGTGTGCTTGTGTGCACACATGCAGTTGGGGATGGAAAGGCAGGAAATGAATGCCTAAATGAAGGAAATCACTTTGCTCTTCTTCTCAAAAAATTACCTGGAAGGGTCAGAGCTCTGCATTAGCCATGTCACCACCTGCTTCTGAGAGTCCTCAGTTCTACCCAGGAGGAAGTACTGAGCAAGAAATGATTTACCTCAATGCTGCCAAGGTTGAGCATCTGAAGACTGGTTCATGTTGTACATCCAGAAGGAAACAGGCTTGGGGCAAGTGCAAGCGTCTAAGGAAAACACAGGAAGGCTTTTGACAGCCCCAGTTGGGGATTTTCCCAAAAAGATTTGTAAGATGCCAAGTTAATCTTGAGGCTTCTTGCCTCACCTCCTTTTATGTCTTTCCCCGAGCAGTTCTTGTATAAACTTGTCCTCAGGATGTCTTTCCGCCTCCAATAAACTCCTACCTCTGGGTAGCCTTGGCACCTCTGCCTCACCCTGAGGCCCTTGAATTACTTGCCTATTTCCACATTTGTATGGTTAAAAACCTCCCTTCGAGGCAGGAATGCAAGATACACCACATTCTCCTTTCTGAGTCAGACAGCAGCCATTTCCAAGCCAAGTAGCCTTTCTTTTGCTCAGGCTGTACCACCCTTATTCCAGAAGACTTTCTTCCCCTTTGGAAATGCAACTCGACTACCCTGACAATTAATTACCAAGCAAGGGTCGAGTGAAAGACTTAATCTTTTGAAGAACCTGTTCCAAGACCATTTTGATTTGGAGCAGAACCCTGAACTGAATCCAGAGGAGGAAAAGCAGCCAGTATGCCATGCTGTGAGTTGTACTTCTCCAGATGCTGCTGTATACCAAACTTCATCTGCTCAGGTTACTATCATGCAATACCATAGACTAAATGGCTTAAATAACAGACTTCTGTTTCTCATTTTTTGCAATGGGGGTAGGCTGAAAATTTTCCAAATCTTCAGGCTCTGGTTCTGGAATTGTTTACCAGTTTCTTCTACAATTCATTCCTCTCTTCTCACAGTTTATCCCCAATACACAGGAGGGATCAGTACACTTTGCTTAGAAATCTCCTCAGTTAAGTGTCCAATATCATTACATGCAAGCTTTCCCTTCGACAGAATACTAGAACATGAACACAATTCAGCCAAGTTCTTTGCCACATTATAACAAGAATCACCTTTCTACCAGTTTTCAATAACATGTTCCTCATTCTGTCTGAGGCCTTTGATCTCCATATTTCAATCACATTCTGCTCATGACTATTATGTATTCTCTGAGAAAACTAAAGCTTTCCCTCCAGCGCTCCTCTTTCTTTCTGAGCCCTCCCTCAGGATTCCCTCTCAGCTCCGTATATTTAACATGTAACTCAAAACTCAGTCTCTACTCTTTGCCCAATTACAAAGCTGCTTTCTCACATCTAGGTACAGCAGCATCAATCTTCCTTCTCCAAGCAAAATCTCATTTGCTAACTTGAGATTTTACCTGTCCTTTGCTCCTGTTTCTGCAGCTCCACATAACAAAAGTTGATCATTTGCTACATGAAATCACATTTGCCCTTTTTCTTAATTCAAATTCAAACAAGAATTAAGAAAAAGGGCAAATGTAGTTTGAATTCTTCTTATGTTGGGTTCATGCTCTCCCCCCCGACCCATCCACTGGTTCTTGGTCTCCTTTCCAGACTCCCTTTTCTTGCTTGCCTCTTAAATGTCTATACTCCTGAGTGCTCCGTGGATCTTCATTCTAAAAAGTAATTTTCCTCACCACCAATACTCCCTCAAAAAATGGCTCTTCCTTTTGGGGAGTTAAGAATAAGAAAAAACGGCCATGAAAGCCTCCTCAAGAGCATCCATTTATTAAATATTTTTACAGAGTCTATTATATGCCAGGCACTGTTCTCGTTGCTGAAGATATACCAGAGAACAAAACAGACACAATCCCTTTTCTCATAGGGAAGATAGACAAATAAATAAGTTAAAATTATATATGAGTCCAAATTATGAAAACTACCATGAAAAAAACCAAAACAGAAGAAGAGACTGATGGGGAAGAATTTTTTCTCTGAGATGTGATTTTGACCAGATGTTATTTAGAGCCATGACTCTGGATGACATCACCCAGGGAGGAGAGCAAATAAAGAAGGGAAAGCTGAGGACTCAGCTCTTGGGGATTTCATCTTTCAATTTCAGTAAGAATAGAAAGACCGATTGCAGGAAAAGGAGGTGGCTGGTGAGACAAGAAGAAAATCAGGAAAATCCAAGATTCTAGAGGTCAACAGTAAGTTTTTAAAATGTTTCAAGAAAATGGAATAATCAACTGTGTCACATGCTACTGAGAAGATGAGTGAGGTGAAGATTAAGGATTGTTTATTGAATTTTGCAAGGAAGAGACCATTACCAACCATAAGTTTGGTTTCAATGCAACCGGAAAACAAGAGCCTGACTGTTTCTGCTTTCTCAGTTAATTAAATGCTAAGTCATCAGCTGATTGTGAGAAAAGAAGGGTTGTTAGAAGCTTGAAAAGAGAAAAAGTCTGAGAAATAAGATGGCTGTGCTACTATGGAAGTTTCGTTTAAAATATGCGTCAGAGACTTAAAGTGAAACAAGTCAGCCCAGTTGGATGCTTTCCTCCAGCTACATTATTTCAGCTGAACTTCTGCACCCTTTCTCCAAGTGACTTCATCCAAATTCCATGACTTATGGAACATTTTTGTCTCATAATTCCCAAATCTGAATCTCCAGCCCAATACTCTTCTTGGAATTCCAAACTCATAGTGTCTAATAAATTTCTCACCTTAAAACCACGCAGATATCCCTTAAACTCAACATATACAAAAGTAAAATCATATTGTAAAATATCCCACTTTGAAGTTCTACCATCCATTTAATAGCAAACGGAAGAAGTGAAAATCCTGCTACATTTCTTCCTTATACAACCCACTTCTTCACTTCTGAAGTCAGAGACTCTTGTAAACCCTACCATCTTCACATCTTGCATATCTAATTATAGCACTAAATTCAGTCCTTTATCACTTTTCACCTGGCTTCCTGCTGACAGTCCTGTCCTCTGATGCCAGTCTATCTGCACTTCAATTCGTCTTCCATACCGCTCCTAGGGTTCCCTTTGGAAAATGCAAATTCCATCACCTCATTCTCAAATTACTTAAAGTATTTCAAAAAGTATCTTTAGATCCAAAAGTACAGGGAAGGGAGGATGGTTAAACGGGTACAGGGGAGCAGCTGAACAGGAGAAATAGCTTCTAATGTTCTATAGCACATTAGGATTACTATGGTTGACAATAAATTGAATAGTTCAAAATAAATAGTTGGGAGAATTTTTGAATGCTCTGAACACAAAGAAATAAAATATGTCTGAATGATAGATATGCTAATTGCTCTAATCTGATCATTACACATTGTGTACATGTATTGAAATATCACACTGTATCCTATAGACATGTATGAATACTAATGTAAATTAAGTATATATGTAAAATTCATACAGAATGCTTCAAGGTGTGATGCTGATTATCCTTTAGTCTAATGCCCTACCAGTTTGCCTCAAAGATCTTTTATCTCAGTCATTCCAAATTACCTAAAGTTTGCCAAACCTCATGTTGTATCACATTTATGTGTCCTCAAACATATCCTCCATTTGAAAAATCTGCTCTGCAGCTACTATCACTACTAACTCCTGAACCTTCCTCTGAAACTCCATCTTATCATTCACTCCAGGTAAACTTTTCTAATCCTTCTTCCATTTAAGACACTCTCCTTAGGAACTCCCACAGCACTCTGTGAGTACCACACTGATCTCACCGGACCCCACATCCTGGCCAGGGACCTCCCATTTCTCTGCCCCATCAGTAGCCATTATCACTCCTTCCTCTCTTCCCTGTATCTTTGGAACCCATTTAAGTTGATCTTTTCATCTTGACTCTTCTAGCAAAATAACTCTTGACAAAGTTGTGACAAAGTCTTCAATGTGGCCATGAGCAATGATAAATCCTTGGTCCCCTTACCAGCCTGCTATGGGTGCAGAACTTGATGCAACCTCTTCCTTCTTGAAACATTTTATTCTCTTGACTCCAGACTTAGCCTTTTTTTTTTTTTAATTTTCCTATCTTACTGGCAGCTATTGCCTTTGCTGGTTGTACTTATCAACCTAACCTCTAAAACATGGAATGCTCTGTGCTCTATCTACTCACTTTCTAAGTAATCTCATCAATTCCATAGCTTTAAATACTATCTATGAGAATAATGATGCCCAAATCTGTATCCCTAGCCCAAATAGCTAACCCAAACTCTAGACTAGAATTCGCATCTCCCTATCTAACATGTGCACTAGATACCTAATAGCTTATTCGACTCCTTCAGAAATACTTCCCATTTCAATAAATGGTAACTTCTTATAGTTGCTTAAGCCAAAAGACTTAGAGTTACACTTGATTCTTTTCTTTCTCTCAAACCTCACGTTCAATCCAACAGACACTCTTATAAAATATGCCTTTAAAATATACCCACAATCCAACCACTTCTTAATCTCCCTGGTCAGACATATCCTCTCTCACCTACAATATAATTATCCCTCCAAATGTTTCTCAGCTTGCATTTGATACCCTTACAAACTACATGATTCCTTGAATACAAGTTGTATCATGTCTTTCCTCTCCTCGGAATCCTCAAATTATTACTATATTAGAGCCATTACAGTCGTTTACAAGGCTCTGGAGAACCTGCGCCCCCTACTAAACTAATCTCCTAAACTAATATCCAAAAACTCTTTACAGTAGTCTTGCTCCAGCCAAACTGCCAAAGCATGATGCACCTGATGCTTCCTTGGCCTAGAATGTTCTTTTCTGGGGCTGTCTACATGTTACCTTCCCCACTTCCTCCACTCTGCAAGCTCTCTCTCAGAGAGACAGTATATGTTCTCTTTAGCGAACCTGGCTTCGGAGGCGGCAGGAGACTGGGGCCAAATGGTCAGAGCTGTGCATTCCCTTGATCAAGGTGACCACCTCAGGTGTGGCCCTCCATCACAGCCACAGTGTCCCAGACAAAGACGAGTGCTCTTTTCTACAGAGACACAAGTTTAGAGGATGTCTGAATTCACTCCCACCATCCTGCAACCACAATAACTCTGAGACAGAAGGAAACACTCCTGGAGTTAGAACCATGAAATAGAGAAACTGCACCGTAAAGGAACTACTTGAGCTCTGAATTCAGTACCGCTTGAATATCGGCTTCCTAGTGTTTTTAATTATGTGAATCAAAAAGTTTCCTTTTTTGCTTAAGCTAGTTTGAATGTGGGTTTCTGTCCTTGCCTCAGGAAAAAAAAAAATCAGTTGTTTGATTCAGAATCTTTAAAAAACTAAATTCTTGTGTTCCATTGACAGATATTCTGATCGTGTCTAGGCCATAGAGTATGCATTTTCAGAAGGTCCCCAGAAATATGCATCAGGTTCTGGGCTGCAAGCAGTAGAAATCAAAATCTGGCAGAGCTGAAGAGAAAAGTATTATTTAAAGAACATCACACAGCTTATAAAACCGTAAGGAGGCCTGAAAAGCCAGGCTTGGAGCTTCATAGCCAGGAATGAAGCCCAAAATCCACACAATCGAACTCAGTAAAGCACTCACTGTTGCTACCAAAAACATTAAGCACTGTGGCTTGTACAACTGTCCCCAAGAACTCGATTTGGGAGTGACCACCACTACCTCTAGTACTGCTGCATCTAGTACACTATAAACTCACTTTTGTTCCAACTACTGATGCAAATCACTGCCACTGCTAAGCCAGAAACTTGATTTTGCTACTACCTGCAGGACTAAAAGAGAGACTACAAAGTAGGTTTAATGGAAAGAATTCTGTTATTCTCAATGAATAAGTTGTGAGGAGACCTATTCTTTGCTGGTACTCCAGAGTTTAATTTATACCACTGATATCATTCCCCTTTTTCATATTAAAGGTTATTATAAATATATATTTCACTCATTACCTATTGAATGTAGTAGTTTGACCAAACCATTAGAACAATCCAGGCTAACAAATGTCTTTACTAATTTTTTCACCAATTTTCTCAGTAAACTCGTCCACACAATGTACAAATACAAAGTACACATGCTAAAGCTTATACCTATATTATATAGTATACCCACCAAAAAGCTTATAAAGAGAATTTTCTGTATTTTTATAGTAGAAGTAAACATTGAAACCTTTTCTTTCTTTAGCATGAGGGTGAGATGGAACAATATCAATAGTCTAAATTAAGTTCTAGAGCACAAGTGAAGAATGGGTCTCCTCAAGACTTTTCTGGTAGATACTTTTGAGGGACACTTTTCTTCAGCAACGCTGTTCAAATTACTCCAACAAACAACTGGCCCCATCTCTGATGATCCACTATTTCATATTGCTATCCGTCTGCATTTCCTCAAGGTCTGACAGAACACTGGAAAATGAGTTTGACTTGTTCATTAAACTCACTATGGAGTGTGGCTGGCATGCTCCCTGCTTCTTTCAACATGCAACCTATTGCCCATTATCAGCTTTAAGCCAGAGATATGGTGAAAATTCTCAGGTGATAGGTCAGATAAAAAATGAACACTTCACTTGTCACAACAAAACCTGTTTCTCAGTGTGACACCTGGACAGTCAGCAAAGTCCTAGTAGAGCAGTGATCTTCCCCACCCTTTTCAGGCACAGAGGCCTACATGCTGATTAATAACCTGCAGGTACTTCTGTGATCACTGACAATACCGCTGGCTATAACCTCTGCTCCACCCTATGCCTGGTCTACATACTGCCACCATGTATTGGTGGAAGCTGTTGCAATCTACTCGTCCCCTTTGACAGTTTGTTTCAGTGGCTCCCACACACAGCTAGGTTCTGAGTCATTGTCTGTCTGTTTTTCCATTGCATAACCTCAAAAAAGGTCTTTGCAAATGTTTGATGACAGGACTTTACCTGTAGCTTGGTGGGACCCCCTTGGAACACTGCCAGAAAGGTAACCCTCCTCAGCACTGAGTGTGTGTCTTTGTCTCTTTGTCTCTTTTCTCATCTTGGTTCCCTGACTCTTGGGCTTTTCTCCAATAGCTTGTTTTGTTCCACTTGAACTACATTACCTCAGGTTAATTAGATTCTTATAGCTTATTTTTGTTAGCAAAAACAGAGGGGCGGTCTCTTTTATCAAAAGACCTGAGCCTCTCTGAAGACCTACATCACAAGCTCTGCATTATAAGCCTGGGTATACACAACAATAAACACATTTCATATCCTGGCTTAATCAAACTGCAGGATACATTACATTTATCAAGTTGTAGAGATGAAAGGATCTAAGAAATTTCTTTGTTTCTCTTATAGGAAAACAAATTCAGAGAGGTGAATTATTTTCTCACAAATGAACAGTTATTGACAAACAATATAGAACTAGAATCCAAGTTCAGGATTCCTTCTTCTTTACTACTCTGACTTTTCTTTTAAACCCTTTCCCTTTTTGACCATGTACAATTTTCCTGTTAAAGATAATCTTTGTATATGGTTACTTAATGAGTGATTTAATGGGAGAAAAGAAAGAATGGAAGTATCCAACAATCCTTTATGCAACAGTATGGTAGACAAAATGGAAGCCTCCCAAAGATGTCCATATTCTAGTTCATTGAACTTGTTAACATGTTTCACTGTAGGGCAAAAGGGACTTTGCAGATCTGATTAAACTAAGGATCCTGAGATGGGGAGATCATACTAGATTGTGAGGGAAGGCCCAATGGTATAACAAGGGCCATGATAAGTAAAAGAAGGAAGCAAGAGAGTTGGAATCCAGGATGTAACAAACCCTAAAAAGATACGATGTGGGGACTCAATCCTCCATTGCTGGCTTTAAAGATGGAAAGTGGACACAAACCAAGGAATAAAGGCAGCCTCTATAAACTGGAAAAGGGAAGGAAATGCATTCTCCACTAGACTTTCCAGAAGGAATGCAGTCTTGAAGATATTTTTATTTTAACCCAGTGAACTCTCATTTGGAACTGAGGAGCAAAAAGGAAATAACATAGAAAATCAATAGAAAAATGGCAGGAGCCCTTCCTTATTAATAATCACTTTCAATATAAGTGGATTGTACTCAAAAGACAGAGACTAGCAGAATGGATTAAAAACAATAATTCAACTATATGCTGCCTATAAGAGACTCACCTTAGATCCAAAGACAAACTGTTAGATAATAAATATAAGTTGTTTTAAACCACTAAGTTGTTGTAATTTATCACAGCAGTAATATAGGTAAATAGATTTAGAAATAATTTAACAGAGAACAATAGTAATAATAATAATATTTAGCATTTTTTGAAATGGGGCCTCACTATGTAAGGAAAGCAGAAACCTAAATCAATAAGTTAAAAACAAATCAAACCTCTCAAAGAAGAATAAATAGCTTCCAAAATTAAAAATTTACTCAGTGAAATACAGTATAAAATAGACATTGCATAAGAAAAGCTCAACAAACTTTAAGATACAGCAAGAGAAGCTATCCATACTGAAGTACCAAAAAGAGGAAAGACTGAAAAAAAAATAGATATTCAACGATCTGCATGACAATATTGAATAGTCTAACCTTTGCGTAGTCAAAATCTTAGAAAGATAAGGGTTCAACGATATACAAAAAATATTTGAGGAAATTATGGCAAAATTTTTGCAAAATATAGAAACTTTAAGAATACAGACCAAGAGGCTCAGTGAACACCAAAAAGGATAATTTTTTTTAAAGTTGCTCCAAAGTACGTCATAACCAAATATTTAAAAATAACTAACAAACAGAAAATTTTAAACATCTTGAAAAAAGGATAGTTTATATACAGATAAGGGTGGGAATAGGATAAGATGTCTTGACTTAAACTATACAAACCAAAAAATAACAAAATGGCATCTTTGAATTTTAAAATGCTGAAAGAAGAAAACTGACAATTATAATCCTCTATTTCCAGAAAAAAAAAGTCCTCCACAAATAAGGGCAAAATAAAAGGTTTTTAGGCAAACAGAAGTTGAAATAACTCATATCCAGAAGACTTGGACTACAAGAAATATTTTTGATGGGGAGGGTGCTGGGGATCAAACTTAGGTCCTTGTGCTTGCTAGGAAAGCACTCAACCACTTGAGCTAAATCCCCAACCCCTAAGAAACATTTTTAAAAATCCTCAGGCTAAAGGAAAATAATGTTTGATGATACTTGGATATACAGAAAGGAACAAAGATTGCCAAAACTGGTAAATAGGTGATTAAATATGAAAGATATTTTAATTTACTATTCATTTCAAAAGATAATTGAACTAAACAAAAAATAGTGACTATACATTTGGGTTATTTGATATATGTAAAGGTAAAATATATGACACACGAAGGAAAATAGGAGAGAAATAGAATTATACTATTATGAGGAATCTATATATAGGGTGGGAGCAGATGTCTTGACAGAAACTATATAAAGCAGAAAATAACAAAATGGCATCTTCAAATTTTAAGAGGTAATATAACTCGAAATTAGACTGTCATAATTTAGAGATGTGTATTGGATATACTAAAGCAATCACTAAAAAATAAAACAAAATGCAGCAAAAGAAAGGCAGTTTTTAAAAATATGCAATTAATTCAAAAGAAGGCAGGAAAAGGGAACAAAGAACATAGAACATGTGGAACAAATAGAAAACAAATAGCAATACAGAACAATACACAATTCCAGAGACCTGTGGGACAGTATCAAACATACCAAAATATGCCAAGATATATGGTGGAAAAGGAAAGAAAGGATAGTTGAAGAAATAAGGGTTGAAAACTTCCTGGTTTTGATGAGAGATGAGAACCTGTACATCCATGCGGCTAAATAAAACCCAAATATGATAAACATCACATAAAAGATAAGATTCAGACCGAGACATATTATAATCAAGCTGCTGATTTCGTGTAGTATTAAAACTGAGTTGGTATCAATTCTAACTAGATTGTTGTAAATGTAGGACTGTTCATTGTAATCCTCATTGTGCCACTATAAAAATAACTAAAAATATTTACAAAAAAAGAAAATGAGGACAAAAGCAAAGTGATACACTAGAAGAATCAAACACAAAAAAAGGCATTATTAGAGAAACTGAGGAACAAAAAGGCTATGACATATAGAAAACCAATAGAAAAATGGCAGAAGTAGTTCTTCCTTATTAATAACCACTTTCAATATAAGTGGATTAGCTACACCAATTCAAAGACAGAGACTGGCAGAATGGATTAAAAAAGATGATTCAACTGTATACTGCCTATAGGAGACTCACTTTAGAGCCAAAGACAAAGTGTTTGTCCTGACCTAGAGGCAAACAGCTGTCACTAATTGAAATGAGGAAGAATATATCTGGTACGTGAGGCGTGGATAGGGTGGAACAGGAGTTCAGTGCTGGGCACATTTAGTTTGAGGTGAGATGTCTGTTAGATACTCTTGGATCTATCAGTTGGAAGTTCAGGGGAATATCCAAACTAGGTATAAATATTTACTGACACCATTATAGATTTTCTATTTAAAATCCTAAGAGTACATGAGCTAAAAAAGAGAGTTTACATAGGTAAGAGAAGTCCAAAAACTGAATTCTGGGTCATTTCAACGTTAATATGTCAGGAACAATTGTACAAGTTGTACAGAAAACAGTGGCTGATGAGGTAGGAAAACCAGGAAAGCCAAGTGGTAAAAGCAATTTAAGGAAAACACAAACTTTAAAGGCTCTTCAGTCTTTTATTCTCAGGTCTAGTTTGGGATATTCTCTTGCCTCCTAACTGGTGTTTTCCCCTCAAGTGATGGGTTGTTATTTGATACAAAAGCTTATACATAAGAAACAATCACAACAGATCATGCATAGTTCTAATTTTATGTCCATATATGCATGTGTGTGTGTGTGTGAGTGTGTGTGTGTGTGTGTGTGTCCATACTTACCCCAATATTTAGAAGTGGAATGGGAAAATCAAGGATTTTGGAGCAGTCCTAGCCACACTACTTTGGTACTGGTTATGCAATCTTGGCAAATTGTTTAACTTCTATCAGCTCCACTTTTCTTATGTGTACACAAGAAGACTAATAATATTGTGTCTATCTCATATTCTATTGTTAGAGTTAAATGACTTTCTATAAGTAATGATACACTATAAGATCTCAAAAAAGTTTCATTATTAGTTGCTTTGCTTCAGACATATTGGAATATGCCCATGACTTTATGTACCCTTAAGGGATAAATGCAAATGTCTTTCCTTCTTCTGGATTAGAAGAGGTCTATAAAGAATTTTTATTACAAATGTTGATATTTAGGAGGAAATCAGGCCTTTTCTAGGGAAAAGAAATATTTCTTAAACAACGTTGATTAAAAATAAACAGATTTTGTAGGAAGGAAGGAAGGTGGAGATGAAAATTATAAAGGGGTTTATTTGTAATAATGAAGCTCAAAATAACTCTCTGAATATAAAGAGAATGCTGCCTCAAAATTAAAACCTCTTCTCCAGTAGTTTCATAGCTTTTACTACCTTTTTAAAACTCCTAGTCACTTGACTTCTTTCTTCTAGCTCTTATCCCTACTAGTATTTCTCCCTTACAACACACCACAAAAAATTGTTATAGTTGCTCTTCCTCTTCCAACAGTATGAAGACCTGCACATGGAATTTGTTTTTTCTGTAATGATGATTGTTTTGATGTTGTTAAATTAAGTTGTATTTCTTTGGGGAAGAAGAAGGAGGGAAAAGATTTTGTATGCAGAGAGGCTCAGGAAGTGAAACTTTCCAAGAGCTAGAATGCTCCTGGAAAGCTAAGGTGGCTATTTTTTTTCTTTTTTTTTTTCTTTTTCTTTTTCTTTTTCTTTTTCTTTGAGACTGGGTCTCTCTATGTTGGTCAGGCTGGTCTTGAAGAACTTGTGGGCCCAAATAATCCTCTTACCTTGGCCTCCTGAGTTGTTTGGACTATAGGTAAGTGCCTCCATCCCCAGCATAAGATGGCTGGTTCTTTGAAAGAGGGGTTCCCCAACACCTGAGCCACAGACCAGTACCAGTCCATGGCCTGTTAGGAACCAGCCACACAACAGAGGGTGAGCAGCAGGCAAGTGAGGGATGCTTCATGTATATTTACAGCAGTTCCCCATTGCTTGCATCGCGCCCTGAGCTCCATCTCCTGTCCAATAAGCAACAGCATTAGATTCTCACAGGAACATGAACCCTAATGTGAACTGTGCATGCAAGGGATCTAGGTGCATGCTTTTGTGAGAATCTAATGCCTGATGATCTGAGGTGGAGCTGAGGCAATGATGCTAGCACTGGGGAGCAGCTGCAAATACAGATTAACACTAGCAGAGAGGTTTGCCTGTGCAGAAATCATAATAGATCAATTGCTTACAGATGTATATCAAAACCCTATTGGTGAGTGGCAAGCAACAATTAAGCTATATCTGGTGGCGGACCATAACAAGATTATGGAGCGAGCTGGACATAAGCAACATGCTTTGGGTGTCACACTCCTAGGCAGGACTGTCTAGTTGCAGGAAAACAAGATCAGGGGTCCCACTGATTCTGCAGTATAGTGAGTAGTATAATTTATTATATATGACAAGATAATAATAATAGAAACAAAGTAATGTGCTAGAATCATTCCAAAACCATCACCATCACCACCACCTTGTCATGGAAAAATTATCTTTCATGAAACCTATACTTGATGCCAAAAACACTGAAGACTACTGTTTTAAAACAGTCTTCTTGGGCTGGGGATTTAGCTCAGTGACTAGAGTGCTTGCCTTGCAAGCACAAGGCCCTGAGTTCGATTCCCAGCACCATAAATAAATAAATAATAAAACAGTCTTCTCAACTTCTTTAGAACTGGTTTCTTCAGCACACTTCTATGGTGGACTTACTGTTGTGGTCAACTTGAGCTGGAACACCTATCTGGACTGAGTTGGTGTGGCTCTGGGCATAGAGAATCCACCTGAGGATTGTTGCTGATGCAACATAAAGGAGAACGGGAGCAGAAAATAGTTGCCAGCTGTTTCCCAGGAGAAGCTCTGTTGCAGCTGGTTCTCCTGAAGGGGACTTGGCTGTTCTCGTCGAAGAAGGAGCTCAGGGCCTTGCTTGTCACAGAGGATGGCTGCTGTTCACTTCAGCAGAGCTCTGGTCTTCATCTCTGCTGCGAGCATCGTATCCTGGTTCCAGTAAAGATTTCTTCACCCATCCTCTGCAGACACAGACATACATGGGACAGTGCCATGGGCTCCCACCCCTTGATTGGATTTTTTGGGTCTCTAGTACATAGATAGATATTCGGCACTCTTCCTGCATTTGGCTTATGGGTGAATGTTATAACTTGTAAATGTTCTGTATTAAATGTGCTCTCTTGCAAACCACTGGCTCTAGAAAGATAACTAATACAACTTCCTTGCTTATACCATTCAGGTTGAGTAATCAAGAAGCAGAGAAGATGGTGCATTAAAAATGGTTTATGGTATATTGTCAGATTACAGGAAGGGTAGGCAAGTCTAAAGTATGTCATAAAAGACAATTAAGCTTCAAAAATTATACATATTCAAAGCCCAATTGATTATAGTTTGAAAATTGAAACTTAATAGTGCTTATCAGCTTTCAGACCTCTGCATGTCTCAACTACTGATCCTAGCACATCTTTTCTGTTTTGACCTTAAAATCAGATACTATTTATTCATAAGACTCCTGCAGCCCTTTACAGGGGTCGCTGAAGTTTTAATGCCTCCTTTCTCTGCCTTACCTCCATTACAAATCCAAAGTGTCTTTGGAGATGAATAAGTATCAAGTTATCAGACTTAGCTTAGCCATACTGGCATCTGGGGAATTTTTCTTGCTAATACAGGAAGAACAAAGGGGTCTTGAAAATGCAATAAACATAGGCTAAGGTGTGCTCCATCCTCCTTATTTTTTCCAACCAACATTTATCACTACTCCCAAAAAACTAAAAGTAACAAAAGGGAGAAATGAACTTGGAGAGACATTAGAGAAACAATGATTAATAGAGATGACAGGGGGATAGCATATATTCTAGCGTAAGAAAAAGATACACAATGTGAGCCAAGGGAGAAACCCCTTAAATTGGCAAACGCCAAAGCACATCATTATTATCAATCTCATTGGTGATTATCAGTCCTTTTTGTATGGTACTGGTGAATTTACAATACCACTGAGGTTTAAAAAAATAAAAAAAAAAGAAAGAAAGAAAGAAAGAAAGAAAGGGCAAGCAGTTTGTAAAATGAACACTCTGGAACCAGAGAGAAAGGAAATTTTTGGTTTGAATTAGCTAACCTGGACCAGATTTGTATGCCACTTAAGTATGATGTAAACATTTATTTAGTTTGCTGAATTTTTCTTTGAAATTAAAAGCAGAAGTGATTATCATGATTAGGTTAAAACACTGTGTCTCAGAAGACCAACTGAGCACATTTTCTCTTATCTAACTTCTAGTGTAAAACACAAAGATTATAAATATGGGCTGCTGTGTGGAACAGTCATAAAAAATGCTCCTCTCAGAGCATTAGTGGACAGAAAAATTGATCAACAGCCTCAGGACCATACCTCTGGATCCAGCACTCCATTTCCCTACCCAGTGATGAGGCACAGCAGAGGAACCAAAGCAAGCCCGTTTTGGCATCACCAGTGACTATGCACTGTAGTCTTAGGCCCCTCCTATTCAGTCCTCCTCTCTTCCTTCTCTTCTACATTGTTGATCTAAATATTCTCTTCACCTCTTCCTGTTATCTCCTTTAGTAAATCTCTTTCATGTCTAATCTCATCTTGACATTTCCTTGGAGTGGATCCAAACTAACACAGATGGTACAGAGAGTGGTCTGAGAAACAAGCAGGAAAATAGGGACTTGAGGTTTTCTCCCTCACCAAACAATAGATTAATTGGGGATCATCCTGTGTGCTAAGTAGGGTGCAGATAGTATCTGATCAACGTAGGGGCTCAGATTTCACCAGAGCTAACCTGGGAATATGTCCCAGTAGAAGGGAACATCCATTCAAGTTCAATCTTTCAAGCATCTGAAAGGCCACAAAGTGATTACAAAGACAACCAAGCTGACTAAATGGGATGGCTTCTGCTAAGTTGTACTGATGCACTGAACAGGAATAATGAGGAAGGAGGGGCCATTGGCAAACAGTTGAAAGGAACTGTACGGCTGCTTTAACAAAGAGGCTCTTATCTCTTGCAGTGGAAAAGAAGAAACAGGAGCATCAGACTGCAGATCTAAGAATCAGAGTTGCAAGGTTCTAGAGACATTTGAATGATCAATGAAAGCAGGTCTGTTACAGTAAGGCTAAGAGTTGGGAAAAACAGAAGCAAAAACTTGGGATGGGAACATCTGGATAAATGCCACCTTAAAATAAGGGCTGTGCAGATACTCCTGAACCCTCAGAGCTTGCAGAAATGGTCCACCCATTCCCAAAAATAGAAAGGAACTCATTTTGTTCTGGAAAATATTGCAGAGGCCTGACACACTACCTTCAGGGACTGCCTCCTCTCTCAGTTACCAAGCTGGGGACCTGCTGAGCCTGCTAAGAGACTCTACATCAAAGAAGTTGCAAGAGTTAGCCTGCATGTATCAGCAGGAGCAGGAGAGACACTCAGGGATTGGACTTTAAGGATTAAAGGAGCCAGAATGTAAGACTGGGACAAGTAAGCAAAAACTCATTGACCTGAAGATACTTTCATGAACACAGGATTTAAAACTTCACAAAAATCCCAGAGTGTGAAGAAAATTCACTATCAGGATGGCCAACACTTAGCAAAGTAGAAATACTTGAGCTGCTTACGGATGGTAAAGGAAAGAATAAACAGGATAAGTGAAGTGGGCAAGACCAAGACTAGGGTGAGATAGGAGAGGTGGCTAAGGGGAAAAACACAAGAAGAAACCTACTCTCAGGGTCAAGCAAGATCAGGGTTCTCTTGCCTCATCCTGGTCTTCATCATGGACATGGGTATGCTAGAATTCATATGCTGTATTATGTAAGGCCAGAAGAGAGGATTAAGTTCCAAAAGAGGACCAAGACCATCAGGAATGCACCAGGACGGGCAACTGCATCACTAAGTTCAGCAGTGGTTTTCCTGCGAGCCAAGGTTGAGGGCAGGAGAGGTCATCGCATAACTGGTCTCATGCATATTCATAATGACTGAATCCCAGAAGCAGCAGAGGTCAGGTGACTGCGCTTAGCTGCCAGAAGTCAGGAGGCTGCAATTAACATAATAAGCAGCAAGAACACACAGCCAGGGGTGCTGACCTGAGGGAAGTTGTGGAGATGGTTGATAGAGCATGGTTTTCCTAGGAGAAAAACAGAAAGGCACCCAGCAAGGGTGCTGCTGAAGCTAAAGAAGAAGAAAGAAGAAAGCAGAAAGAAGAGAACAAGAACATGAATTAGAACTAAAGAAGAAAAAAGCAAGAGGCCCAGGGCAGTCACACCCATAAAATGTCAAGATTCTTTGTTCAGTTTCCAGATTTGAGCAGGTTTTCAGAACCAGAATCTGGCTAATCCCACAGAAAGTATATACTATAGTCATTCCTATAAGACTAACAGCAGCAACTTGATGTTGGAGTCACCTCACAGCACCCCTTAGCCTACCTATGTGGTAAGGGCTGTCATAGTAGAGAACGGCGAGTACAGTAGATATCTTTAAAACTGCCCTTCCTCACAGCCACTGTGGCGGACTTACTATGGTCAACTCGAGCAGGAAGCCCAGTTGAACTGAGTTGGTGTGGTTCTGGGCATAGAGAACCCACCTGAGGATTGCTGCTGACACAACATAAAGAAGAATAGGAGCAGAAGATGGGGGCTGAGGGCTGGGGATTTAGCGCAGTGGTTAGACCGCTTGCCTTCCAAGCATAAGGACCTGAGTTCAATCCCCGGCACCACAAAAAA
>PVJO010007774.1:0-77025 GCA_004026905.1 Hystrix cristata | reverse complement strand
GTGTGTGTGTGTGTGTGTGTGTGTGTGTGTGTGTGTGTTACTGGCGATTGAAGCCAGAGACTATGCACCAAGCTATATTCCTCGAATGGTGGGGAGATATTGGGAAGTAGGAAGAACTTGTTCAAATGGGAAGAGGCACAAGAGACGGGGTGAGGGGCACAGAGAAGGAAGGGAAAAGTGATTTAAAGAAAAAAAAGAATTGAAAGAAAAAATAAAAAATATAGCTTTTGCAAATGTGGAGGGGAAGGAGACAGGAGGGAAGTGGGGGGAAGGGGAAAAACTAAGATGTGCTACCTACACGCACATATCCCCTATGACGATTGTAATCATTATGTAGTACAAACATGTACTCTCAAATTTAAAATTTTTTTTATTTTGGGATAGGGTCTCACTAAGTCACTGAATTGCCCTGGCTGGGCTTGAACTTGTGACCCTCCAGCCTCAGCCTCCCAGAGCTCTGGGATTACAGGTGTGCATTTTTATACCAGGCTCCGTTGTCTATTTGTTGGCATGTTTGCAGACAAGAAATCGGTTACCATTCTTATCTCTCTCCCTCACTCTCTTATTTCTTGGCTCTTTTCAGGATTTTCTCTGTCTTTGATGTTCAGCAGTTTTAATTTGAATTTATTTGGCTAGATTTTAAATTTTACTTTGTTTAATCATTTGTTTACTTTCAATATTTTTATTGGTTGGTGTTATGTATGCTTTGTAGACCTGTAAATTGGTGTCTATCATTAATTTTAGAAAGTTCCTGGATGTTATTTCTTCAAATATTTCCAAGACTTTTTCCTCCTCTCTATTATCTTTCTGGGATTGCAATTAGTTATATATTCCTCTCTTTGGTAATTCCCCACAATTTTTGCATATTCTGCTTTTTTACCTTTTTTTCACAGTGTGTAATTTTTTTTTTTTTTCTTTTTGTTTCAGTTAGGTGATTCTTTTCTCAGTATCTCAAGTCTGCTGAGCAACTTCGGGAGGGAGTTCTTGTCTCTGTTACTGTGTTTTTGCTTTTCATCATTTCCGGCTAGTATGTTTTAGTGTTTTCTTCTTTCTGCTGAGACTGAACAATTGATCTTGTCCATTGTTTTCCTTTTCATCAGAACCTTTAATATATTAATCGCAGAAATTTGAAATTTCCTATCTGATAGTTCCAACATCTATGCCATATCTGAGTTTAGTTTTGTATGATTGCTCTGTGTCTTTTTTGTATATTTTGCTTGCTTTTGTCTCATCATTTTTGGTTGAAAGCTGGATATCTCTCACAGGACAGAAGATACTGAGATAATTTTTTTATGCCTGCAGATTTGTGCTCTGTGCCTAGAGATCTGCACACCTAGCAAAATGCTCAGGCCTGCTGTGGTTACCAACTGTTACCACACCCACCACAGGCAGGCAGCAGTGAGCGGTCTGCCCAGGCTCCGGGAGGCTGCCCAGGACTGCCGAAGTCGCGTCTGTGTGCACCCCACTCAAATCACGCCTAAGGGGCCCTGGATCCAGGCAACTGGATCCTCTGGGCCAAAGCACCCCAGGTCAGAGGTCGCGCAGGATCAGAGCCTAGCTTGTTGTGGCTGCTCTTCCCGAAGTTGCCGCTCTCACCATACTTTCTTTAGTGCTCCCTGAGAGCTACCTGCAAGAAGTGGGAGAGAACTGGGCCAAGTCTCAGGCCACACGGAGAGCTGCAGAGGAGGAAAAAACTGCAGTCTGTTAAAGATAAAGAATTGGGCTGGGGATTTAGCTCAGTGATTAGAGTGCTTGCCTTGCAAGCACAAGGCCCTGAGTTTGATCCCCGGCACCACAAAAAAAAAAAAAAAAAACCAACCAAAAACAAGAATTATTTGTTTCTTCTTTCAGGCGAACGTGGCCTCTGTGGCATTACTCAGCAGTGCAAAATGCTCGGGCCTGCTTCTCCTCATGGCCTCCATCTTGCCCCAGATCAGGTGCATTATGCAGCCTGTTCCTTGATGGGCTTGAGAAAAGCTGTGATTAGCTGCATGTTCAGCTTTTTGCTTGCTGAAAGATTGGGAATGACTCTCTCTTCAGCTCTTCATATCTCTGAGCTGAAACCAGAGGTCCATCTTGCTACTTTTATTCCAAATTTTATTTAGACTCTCAGAAGAAGTATAACTGAGCCCATTTTAAAGATGAGAAAAGAGAGGCTCAGAGAGATAGAGGGAGAGACTAACCCACACATACACAGCTAGGGCTGGAGGCAGACACATTTTTTAAGGTGAAATTGTACCCCCAAGAAGGCAGCCCTGTGTCCACCCAGGGGATCCTGGGCCAGCCCTGTCCCTCTGCACCATCACGGGGAGGCAGGAGCCCTGGACTTCCTACAGAAGCCCCCTTGTTTGCAGGGATGTTGTACACATGCAGGCCGCCTTCCCTTCACCAAGGACCCTGCCGGTTTCAGCTCCGGGTAGTTCCTTGCGGCCCAGACCTGGCCGTCAGCCACCTCTGCTGCAGAACATGGGGAGATGGAGCAGCTGGCCAGGCGGGAGGAGGGCTTCTCTTCCCGACACCTGGGGGGAGGGCAGCCCATCCAACGGGCTCCACGGATCTGCCTGGAAGTCAGAACCATGTTCCTGGGACTGAGATTTTATTCCTTGTGGTCCTCCTGCCCTTGTAGAGAGAGACCTTCCATTCTCTGGGCCTACAGCTGTACCAAGAAGAAATGAGTCTGTTGCTCTCAAACTCCTCTTGATTGGAGAAAAGCTGCAAGAGGACAAAGGGGCTGGGTTTAGGTGACCCCAGGGAGGTCCTGGTGGCATCTTCCAGGGAGAGCCTGGAGCAGGGTATAAGGTCTGTGATGCTCTGACCAAACTGAGGTGCTCGCGCGCCCCTCCTAACCCATGATTAATTCGGTTTGGTAAAGTGGCATTTACACTGGGAATTTAATCATCGTTTCTGATGATAAAAGAATTGAAAAATAAATGGAAAGTGTCAGACGATGCACTGGGGTGGGTGACGGAGTAGAAGCGGGTCACTTGCCCAGCCTTCCCAGTGGTGGTTTCCAGATGTATACAATTAGATTTCTGGTTTTGTGATGGGGTAACAGGGTGGGGCTGAGTCTGTGCAAGAACAGGAGGGCAGAGATCCCCACCTGGAGGCAGAGGCAGCACCAGCCCTTGCCAGGGGCCCAGAGGACGCGGGGTGGGTGGAAGCCCTCATCCTGCAGCTTTGCTCCAGGGCTCTACCATCTCTCCCAAATCACCAGTGTGCCTCCGGCCCAGAGATCTCGTGGTGCTGATTGATGGAGGTGCTGCCTCCCCAATAGCCTGTCAGAGACAGCATGAGTTCATGTTTCTGAGGTTGTGGGATCCTGGACATATTTAGAGGTCCCAGTGTCACCCCAGGAGGCCCTGACAGTGGTGAGGACTGCACTCCTCCATCAGACTGGACATTTCTAAAGAAGGGACCGCCCCCCTTTCACACGGAGACTCCCGCAGGGCCTGTTGCCTCCCTCAGACTCTGAGATGCTGGAGAAGAGCGGTAAGTGCCTGTGTGTCACCCTCAGTCCCCTTTTCTTTCTACTCTGATGATCAGCACACCGATGCTGTGGATCCCTGGAGATGGGCCTGGACAGGCAGCAGGAGGGAAAATAGGCCTCGGGGTGTCAGACACTGCATCTTGGGGGTGTTTGCTACCACAGTGCAGCCAGCCTAAATTGACTGACATAAACAAGATCGCCGGGGGCTGCAGATGTCAACTGGGGTTATCAGGAACTGGCAGGAAGCCAGAACACTTTAGACAACCCCGGGAGAGGGAGCGGGGAGGGAAACACCCCTCGCCCTCTCCATCTTATCGGGAGGGAGCGGTGCTTGCTGTCTTCCTTTCCCCCTGACTCTCGTGGTCCTCGCCTCTTCTCATTTTCAACACTCAGCGGATTCTTGGAGCCTGGCTGTTTCCTCTCTTCCCCTCAGCGTGGACTCTTGGACCTCTGTACCAGCCCTTCTACCCCTACAGCTTGGGGTCCTGGGGGTGCCTGGGAACAGGAGCTTTGGAACAGACAGTGCCAAGTTCAAGCCTTCGGTCTCCCACTTAAAATCTGTGCGACTTAACTGCTTGAAGCCCCGGTTTCCTGGCAAGAAAGGAGGGGCATCCTAGGACTTAGGTCACAGGGAGATTATAGGAGACTTAAGTGAGGGGAAGTATCTGAAAAGCTACGTACCTGTAAGGACTCAATATAAGCTCACCAGTGTGACCTTAGTATTTTGCGATGGTTGATTTTAGTGTGAGCTTGGAGTATGTTTTGGGTGAGACTAACATTTAACTCCATGAAGAACTGCTGAAGAAGATTGCTTTGACTGTCAACAATAAACAACAAAGTCCAGCTTCCTCAACCTGGTATCCGTCCCCTAGCCCCTTCCCAAGGCTTTCCCTCGACAAGGTGCTGCCTGCATTTTACTGCCTCGCCCTGCTCCTCCCCTTGCTCTGCATGCACACACGTGTGTCTGCACACAGAGGTGCTTCACACCACTCCCGCAGGCCCTCCCTGCATGGAACCCCCAGGGGCCTCCTCCTGCTGACTCCTGTTTCCAGGTGCGCTGTGCAATTCACCAGCAGAGTTAAGGCTGGAAGGCGATGGACCATGCTGAGCTGAATTGCATTTTAATTGTCTGTGGCAGGAACCCAATCTCTCAGGTGATAATTATGATAATTTAAAATGTTATCAGAATGTTGAGGGAAGGGCTCACTGCTAGCTCCAGGACAGTGAGCAGGCACAGTGCTCTGATGCCATGTGGGATCTAGTTCTAGGCCCCCGCCTGGCTCCTGCTGCCCTCTTAGGAAGTCCTGCAGAAGGGCTGAGAGGGGTCGGGGGAAGTGAGACCAAGTGTTTGGGTCAAAAGCCAAGGGCCAGCTCTTCCTGGGAGCTCACCTGACAGGTGGCCCTGTCTGTGCAGGCTGTGGGGACAGAGGAGCAGCAGCACTGGGCCCCCGCCCGACACTTGGCACAGGGGTGGAAATCCACAGGTCTGGGTGAGGTACAGGCAGGGCAGAGTCCCGAGGTGCTCCGAGGACAGCCTGCCCTGGGCTCCCTTGCTCATCTCACACGTACCCCTGTGAGTCACTAGTCTCCTCTGGACGGCCACAACTCTCAGCAATCCCAGACCCCTGCCCAGCCAAGTCCCCATGCAGCCATCTGATGGGAGCAGGGCCTCTTCTCCACTGCCCCCCTGTATGTCCTCAGTGCCCAAACTGGGGCCTGGCACATGGGAGGTTCCCAGGAATATCTGTTGGAGATTACAGGAACGTGTAAATAAACGGGACCATCCCTGAGGTAGGCATTCTTATCCCTACTCAAAGAAGGCTCAGAGAGGTGCAGGGACTCACAAAGGCACACAGCTGGAGCTGGGGTCGGCGCAGGAATGGTCGGGTGCTGGGACTGGGGAGCAGCAGGGATCCTGGGAGGGGCAGCCAGAGCTGTTTGCACTTGCATGATAAATCAGGGTTTCAAAAGGCTCCAGCCACCACCTGGGAGGCTCTAGCCAGCAAGTGTGGTGCCTTGGGGAGAAGGGGAGGGAGGGAGGGAGCAGTTTAATGTGCCTAAAGACCTCACCGCCTCCAATCAGCTCTCGGGGATGAGGAAGCCAGGGAGTGGCCAGTCGCCTGAGGCTGGGAGCAGAGGAGGGTGGACTAGGGCCAGGCCCCGCCCAGGTCAGAAGCCAGGCCCTTCCTCCTTCACTCACATGCCCTTCCCATTCTGCTTGCTGTTCCCTTCTTCACCTGCTTCAATCCTCTCAACAGCCCTGCATCAAGGGCAGGAGTGGTCATCTTTCTGCAGATGCAGCCTCAGAAGCCCAGAGAACCACGAGACTTAAATGTCACACAGCATGTCTGCAGCAGACCCAGAGCTGACCCAGGCCCTGACTTCTGTTCAGAGTGCTCAGTCCTGCCTTCTGCCTGCCTCTTGCTGCCCTGGCCTGGGATCCCTGCTGGGCATCTGCACCCTGGGCCTGTCCACTCTTAACATCAGCCTTTTCTATCCCCTGGATGTCCCCACCCACAGCTTGACTCAGAGCTGCTGCCAACCCCACCTCAGCTGCCCCCTCTCAGCCTCCATCCTGGAGCCCAGGCCCTGTGTCCAGATGCCCCCAGACGATGGGTCAGAGGACACAGAATGTTGGGCTGAAGGGATGCCAGGACATGTCTGGCCCCATCCCCTGTGCCCCTCACCTCCATCCCAGAAGCCTCCCAGGGCCCAACTTGGGTTGCCCTCTTCTGCTTCCTGCCTACTTCCCCCAGCAGATCCCATGGACCTGGGTCTTGGTTTGATTTCCAAACTTCTGCAGTGGGAGGACAGAGGTCCACATGGTCGAGTACTAAAGGCCACCTTGGAGGAGTCTGTGGGTGGGGGACCCCGCTGTGCTGAGGGGCTCAGCCTCACCTTCCTGGCTGCGGGTTTGGGGTTACTGAGGCTTCTCTTTCCAAGGAGCTGCTGGGAGCTTGGGAGACAGGGGTGGAGGGAGCCATGGGCCCCCTGCACAGTGAAAAGCAAATTTAGGGTGATTGGGAAGAAGAATGAGACCTTGGGGCTCAGCAGGCGCTTGGGTTCAAATGCCTGGTCCGTCCAAGCCGAGCTGGGTGACCTTGGGCAGCTCACATAACCTCTCTGGGCCTGATTTCCTCATCTGCATCATGAGAACAACAGTGTGTGTCCCGTAAGGTAATGAGGCTTCAATGAGAAGTCACATACAAGCGTCCTGTAGATGACAGGAGCTCTGTTAGCTCACTGGATTCTCCCTGACCCCATCGCGTCCTCCGGGTCTTCCTCCAGATTCCCTTCCAGTTCCTACCCCTGCGTGGGCCAATCTGCCCCCAGAGACCTTGCTCTTGAAGCTTCCGCCCCGACTGCAGCTGCAGGGAAGGGCTGCCCAGGCCAGACGGCAGGAGCAGACAGGACCGCAGGGCTGCAGGCGCAGGCGCAGGCGCGGGCTGCAGGCGCAGGTGCAGGGCTGCAGGCGCAGGTGCAGGGCTGCAGGCGCAGGTGCAGGGCTGCAGGCGCAGGTGCGGGCTGCAGGCGCAGGCGCGGGCTGCAGGCGCAGGCGCAGGCGCGGGCTGCAGGCGCAGGTGCAGGGCTGCAGGCGCAGGTGCAGGGCTGCAGGCGCAGGCGCGGGCTGCAGGCGCAGGCGCAGGCGCGGGCTGCAGGCGCAGGTGCAGGGCTGCAGGCGCAGGTGCGGGCTGCAGGGCTGCAGGCGCAGGTGCGGGCTGCAGGCGCAGGCGCAGGGCTGCAGGCGCAGGTGCAGAGCGTATCCTATAAACCTAGGGGTTATTTAGAGCGGCTGCTTCTCCCGTAATGAGGTCACAAATCTGGAGTTGGAAGGAGCTCGTGGCAGGTAAGGGGCCCCTGGGGCCAGCAGTTCTGCTGCGACCGAAGGGGTCAGCACAATTCTTTAACGGGCCTGATTCTAAGAAGGAAGGAGGGGCCGGGGCTCTGGCCCGGAGGATGACTTGTGTGGGTGGTCCTGGGTGGGAAGGTCCCACCCACCTGCAGGGAGGGCTCCAGTAGGTTTGGAAACTGACTCTGTCCCCAGTAGGGCGCCGTGTCCGAGGGCGGGACAAACCCAGGCTGGCCAGTGTGGAAGCCCCTCCATCTCCGGTCTCTTGGGCAGCGAGCGCTGAGTCCTCCCTCCTTGCGTAGAGTCTAGCCCTGACACGGCCCGACACACAGGCTGACTGCAAGGAGGGCGGCTGTGATGACGTGGGGCAATGTCCCAGCTCCATGAAGGCAGAGCTGGGTAAAGTGAGGATCCTGAGGCCTGGCTGCTAGATTCATTCAGTTCCTGCCAGTGCCTACCAGCGTTGTAATTTGAGAAAGTGGCCTAACTTTCTGTGCCTCAGTTTCTTTATCTGTAAAATGGGGTAATAATAGTGCCTCTTGCATAGACTATCTGTGAGGATTAAATGAGATAATACTTGCGCAGTTCTAGAATAAAGCCAGGCACACAAGATGTCTTAAGAAAGTTGGTTCATTATGGTTGCTTTCTGCGGCTTCAGTGGTCATTATCTAGCCTTTTCTCTCAATGGCCCTCCTTACCTCTACAGGCTGCCTTTGTGCCCACATGGGATGTTAAAGACTTCACAGTGTATGCCTATAATCCCAGCACTCAGGGAAGCAGAGGCAGGAGGATTTCAAGTTCAAGCCCAGTCTGGGCAACTTAATGACTTTGTAAGACCCTGTTTCAAACTAAAAAGTAAAAGAGGACTGGGAATATAGCTCAGTCTAAGGCCGTGTTTTGACCTCATGATTTCTTCTGGGGCCTGACTTGCCCTCCTGCACCAAACTGAGCACCCGCCCCCTTCTCCCTGAATTTCATGACACAGTAGGTCCCGGTACTCTCTCAAGCTAATTCCTGTGGTGAAGGGCACGGGGATCCTTCCTTGAGCTGTGTCTTTTCATGGGCCTTGACCCCTGAGAGGCTAGCATGTCCCTGCCCTGAGTGCGGGGTTCACAGTGATTTTCTCCTACCACACACGGGGTTCTCTGCGAGACCCTCCTCCTGTGTTGTTAGGAAAAAATGGAAGCTGGTGGGCCAGGCCCACCCACAGACAATGGGGCTTTTGCTTACTAAATAGGCTTTGTTTTTTGTTTGTTTGAACTAGTTTGTAAAATTTAAAAACCCAAAGATTTCCCACAGTATAACATGGGAGAAGCCGCCATTCTGGACCTTCACCTCACCCGACAGCAGTGGCTGGTGCTGAGGTAGAGTGGCCCCCTCAGGGACCCTGGCTGTCCCTGGCCCCACCCACTTCCTGTGTGGCCTGTGTGGCTGCTGGCGCTATCTGAGCTTGTGACCTGGCTGCAGAGACTCCATCCTGCTCTCGGCACAGATGGGTACACTGAGAGAAGTAGGGTGGCACATGTCCACCCCACTGTGATTGCCACTTACTGGTGACAAGGACACAAGGCAGGAATATTTGTTCATTTTGTTCCCTGCTGTATCCCCAAAACCCAGAGCAACGTGGCACACACAGCAGGTGCTCAGTGATACTGTGTTAAAATTTCTGAATGTCACTCAGCAAGTTTTAGGCAGAATCAGGGCTTAACCCAGTTTCAGCTCAGCTGCTTTTTCCTTGACACTGTGGGATCCCAGGACAGGCTTCCCAGCACCCATGTGTTTCCAGTTGGGGCTGGAGCTATCCAGTGAGCCCCATACACATACTCATTACCTTGGCTCGGATGCTGTTAAAGCCCAATGCAGGTAGACCCTGGAGAAGAATGTGAGGCTTCTACAGAAACCATCACTTCTCACCATGGAGTGTTAGGACCATTGTAATTTCAGCACTCTGGGAGGCCGAGGCAGGAGGATGCAACTTCCAGCCCAGCCTGGGCAGCTTGATAACTTAGTGAGAGACCCTGTCTGGTTATTTACTTTCCTGGTTCAATCTCAGTATCAGAAAAGTAAGTAAAATAAAATGTGGAAGTCCTGTGTACTATGAGCCAGCCTTTCAAACCTCAACCTTTCAAACCTTAGGTGCCTGAGAGTGGTGGTGAAGGCTCTTAGGTGGGCAAGTCTGGTTGGGCTGACACTCTGAATCCTATGAACTCTGGCAACAGGGCCTTCGATGTGTCATTTCCTCAACCTCAGTTTGCTTACCTGTAAGATGGGGACAGTAACAGTAGCTAGCAGATCTGGTTGTTGCCAAGGTTAAGAGAGATATTGCAGGTAAGTCACTTGGTGACTTGTTCCATGTGGTGGAGGCTATTTCTGTCACTAGAGGAAAGATGTGATGGATAAGCACTCATTGGAATGCTTTCCCATGCTGCTTTTCAGTGAATTTCTCTGTCATTATAATCACAGCAGTATCCACATATAATAAAGTAATGGCTGTATATGGCAGGCCGGCTATCTCTTCCACAGATGATGCCTGAGGCAGAGATAAATTCGGAACACCTTGCAATAACCACTTCTGGGACTTTTGGACTCTGGTCAAAACCAATGGGGTTTCTGACATTCACAGTTATGGGTCCACCTGTACCCAACCTTGCCTTCCCTCCCCTGACCACGAGCAGAGCTTAGGCCCCCAGCAGCCCAGACTCTGCCCATGTCAGAACCAGGCCCACCTCCCCTTAGTCACCCCCACACTCCAGGCTCTATTAGTTGAGGGTTATGGTTCTCTTTCTTCCAGTGAATATATAATTGCCCCCTAGGATGGGCAGAGACGATGGCTGTAATAAAATTGGTTCATTACATCCCTCTACACAGAGCCATTTAACAAACATGCAACCAAAGGCACTAAGGCCCCTGAGCCAAATGCAGATGAAACATGTTCCACAGTATCATTTCATTATCCAGGAACAGGGGTCTGGGGGGGAGGGAGGCGTTATATTGGGACAGAGACAGACAAAGGGGAGGGTGTGAGGGGAGGGATGTCAGAGGCAGGCAGAGAGGACGAGGAAGGACAGGAAGAAGGAGAGAGTGGGAAGAAAAGAGGGAGTGAACAAGGAAGAGAAGGATGAGAGATGCTTCTCTCTTATTATTTTGCATTTGACTCTCCAAAGCACCCCACTTATGGAGGGCAGGGCTGCGCAGCCTCATTATTCTCATTGGAAAGGTGCCAACACCGAGTCCTGCTCTATGCTATGTATGGCCCCGGGTGCTGAGGACGTCATGAAAGATGGTGAGACAGACAGGCTCCTGCCCCTGTGGGAGTCCCAATCCCGTGTAGCAGGCAAGTATAAGCACATCAGTTATACATATGAGAACAAGGAAGTGGTGTGCACATTGTGTTTGCTTTGCAGGTGGGCAGTCTTTGGAGAGGACAGACCCTGTCTGGCTTGGGGTCATCTGGCCACATCCTGGCCAGGAGGCCTTGAGCCAGTAGCTTCATCTTACCAGAACTCAGCTCCTCACCTAGAAAGTTGAGATCATAAAACAACAACCAAGAAGTAAATATGTCAATATATGTGAAACACTCAGAACAGTATCTTGTATATAATAAATGATTAGTAAATGCTAAGTGTTACTATGTTAAAAGATAAAAAGAGAAATAAAAAGGTGGAAAGGTCCTGGCTTTGATCAGAAGGTTAGGGAGATCTTCCTCAAGTAGGTGCCATAGAAGCTGAGCCCTAAAGGTGCAGGGAACAGGGAAGAGATGCAATGGACTTCCAATTTTCCAACCCACCCAGCCTCCTCTCCTCTTGCTGCATTTTTACACCCTAATTTTCCTTCAGGAAACAATTCACTACTTTACTTCAGTTCCCATCAGTGAGGTTGACCCTGAGCTCTTTCTCCAGAGAGGACACACCAGGCAGACCTGGCTAAGGAGTGAATTTCATGCATGCTTACGCATGAGTGGGGCCAGAGACCAATAAGAGAAAATATCAGAGACTTTCTACTTAAATTTAAGCAGTGAAATGTGATAAACCAGCATGATGCAAATTTGAGCTCCCACTGACCACCTCCCCCAGAGCCCTGGGAACATGAGTGTCTGGATTCTGAAATGAATCCAGGTTCACACAACTAGTTAGTGGCTGATCCAGGATTTGAAGCCGGGTAGTCTGGCTCCAGAGTCTATGCCCTTCCTCCCGGCAATATAGTACAGTTTGCAGGAGCGAGTTTCCCGTAGCAATCAGATAATTGCACTTGTAAGACAGAGCAAAGGAGTGGCCCCAGGACAGTGCCCTGAGACTACTCCTTGGGCCCTGGAGCTCTCCGTGGTGCTGAAGCACAGCTGGACACAGCACCGCTGATCTCAGTGTGGTACAGTGTTTGTCTTCCTTGAATCTGACCCCCTTTGCTCTATTTTGATAATACTTCCATATTTTAACTTGACCTCAGATCAGTCTTTTCCTCGTGATCCATACCAGCTGAGCCCTGGCCAACAGTATCATTACCAGATCACACCCTATTGGCCTTTTCTTTCAATCAAATTTTCACCCACAAAGAAGAGGAGAGAAAACACAGACTCTGCCCCAAGAAACTATAGTCATTTGGGGGAGTTAAGCAGACCATAGGAGCACTAGAGAAGGCCTAAAAGTTGTAGCACAGCAGACAAAGTTGTGTGGGGTCTACACCAATGGCATCCCTTGTGTTCACATCACCTGTGTTCTCTGGATACAGGACATAGCTCCACCTTCTGGGATTATTCACATGCTGCTTTATCTGACATTTAAAGATGGAGTGTAGTGTTAAAAAGTGGATGAATCACTAAATGAGTCTGGGAGGTGATGGGCAAGGGCAAGGCTAGGGCCTTTGCAGCCTTGTTAGAGGACTTAAGTGGGTTCGAGGAATTGGTATGACCAGATGTAGATGTCAGGAGACAGGACTAGAGGTCAGGAGAACATCAGAGGGGAAGGTCCAGATGGGAGAAGATTAGCTTAGCTGAGCCAAGAGAGAGGATGTGTTTCTCTTCCTTCCCACAACCAAAGTCATTTTCTTGGTACTTTTTTTTTTTTTCCACTTGCTGTTGCTTGTCTGTCTTTCACAATGAAATGTGAGCATCAAGGAGGCAGGGATTTTGCCTGTTTCAGCACTGTATCCCTGGCGCCACAGGGTGCCAGGCACAGGGCGTGCTCAGTGAGAGTTTGGTGAGTGCAGGGAGGCTGATGATGTGAACACAGGGTGTCCAGTGCACAGCATGGCACTTAGGGCACAGGACTTGGTGAGCAGGACTCGGGCCTTGAGTCACCATGCTCTCCTGCCGCGGGTCAGGAGCGATCCAGGGTTTGGGCACTGAGCCTGTAAGTGGGGCCAAGTGACCAGCTGTGCTGAGGAGGGGGGAGGAGCGGCCTGTCAGAACCAGGCTGGGCAGCACCTGGAGGTGGCCTTTATCCCTAGGTAGAGATCACAGTGATTTGGGAGGAGTTGGGACAGATGGCCAGGCCCCATTTTCTCCCAGAACCTCTGAGTTCCTTGGCCAGAGCTCAGGTTTCCTGAGATTGTTCCCTGCGCTCATCACTTACCACCCTTTTTATGGTGCAGGGAACCTCATGACTTAGGACATACAGTAGCATGTGAGTAAGTAGCTGTCTCTGAAGCCAGCTTGTAGCCCCTCATGCCAGGTTTGACCTCCTCTGTCTCTAGGCACCCTGACTCCACTGCCATGATGCTGGGGAAGGTCTTCACACCCAGGACCCCACACCTGACTGGCACTGACAGGTGCCTTGTCTGGTGGACTCTGCAGGGCTCTGGGGCTGACCTTGTGCTCATGGAGCTTCTGGCCTAGTGGGTTTGAGGGTAGGGTGGGAACAGTGGCCCTGCCATCACTACTCAAAGGATGAGGAGCCAAGAGAGGTAAGCCAGGGTCAGAGAGGGCTTTCAGGAGGGCCCTTAACCTTCCCTGAGGAGGACAGAGCTTCCTGAAGGTGCTTGGGCAGAGGCATCAAGGGTGCATTGTAATGAGACCCGGATGGTGGAGGAAGGCAGAAGGACCAGATGGGCAAGAGGGAGCTGGGCATGGGCAGCCCTGTGAGGAGTCCAGCGTGCCTGGGCCTGGGCTGGCATGTAGTAGGAAGTGAGGCTGGAGAGATGAGGGGGGCTTCTCCATGCTGTGGGGCTCCTTCCTGCTATGTGAGAGCTCAGGGACAAAACAATCTTTCTTCAGATGCCTCTTGGCTTGTGGCAAGCCAAGAGGCCATGAGGGCTCCAACCCACCTTTCTGATGGTGTTTGGCATATGCACCTCCTCCAGCCCAGCCCTACCTTTAGGGCATCCAGCGCACTGTGGTGCAGTGAGGTTGGGGTGGGGAACCCACCTCTCTGCAGGGAATTTGTGGGAGAGGTGTCTAGAAAGGGCAGCTGGGGTTAGTTCAAATTAACTGTAAAACTGTATTTGGTTTAACGGCCTCGCAAACCGGGATATTGGTGGCACTTGGGGGTGGGGGCTGGGGGAGGGCAATTTAGCAGCAAGCAGAGCCACTGCCCCGCCCCCCAGACTCCTTAGTCAGCAGACCCGGCAAAGTGTCCACCACATATCTGGTCCTGTACTGGGCTCTGTGGTACGGGGACAGGTGAGACCCAAGGTGGCTGGAGCAGTTCATAGCTGTCTCAGGAAACCCAGGAGTGTGGGATCACCAGGAAATGTAACATCATGCAAATGACCTGGGTTCAAAGCCCAGTCCTGCCACTTCCCAGTGGTGTAAATTTGGCCATGTGCTTCTTGTCTCTGAATCTGTTTCCTCACCTACAGAATTGGGGTGAGTTACCCAGGGCTGTTGTAAATATTAAACGTGTTAATAACATCAAGCCCATAGAGCAAGACCTGGCATATAGTAGGTTCTCAGTATGCACCAGATGTCACTGGTCACCAAGCAAAGCTGTGAAAATGACTAGTGGGGCAGGACAGGCCTGGGACAGGGTGGTCAAGAGATGGATGGGCCCTGTAGAGCCCATATGAGGTCAGAGCGACAGGGTCAAAGTGAGAGCCTGGTTGGTGAGCGATGGAGCTGGAGAGGCCCTGTGGCCAGTGCCCTGCAGCCCATATTGACCTGAGGGGAGCAGCAACCTATGAAGGGCTCTGAGTGGTGCCTGTGGGTTCTAATGAGCACGGATAGGAGGTCCTGGGAGCTGACCAGGATGGCTGCCCAGGGCCTGGGAGAGAAGATGGTGTCCTGGACTGCTGAGGACAGTGTGGCTGGGGGACAGAGGCAGAAAGGGGGATGTCAGGGGTGGAATTGGGGGACCCCTCAAAAGGCTGTGGGAGGCAGAGCCAAAGATGAGCCCAGCTTTCCAGGTGGGGCAGCAGAGGGGTGTGCAAGGTGGCTTTGTGCAGTCAGGGCCACAGAAGCCCAGACCAGGGTGGGAGAGGACGGAGGTGACACTGCCTGGGTGACCGAAGAGAGGGGCAGTGGTGGAGGAGAGGCAGGGGGTGAGAGAGGCTGGGGACAAGGCCCTGCAACCCTGCTCCCCTCTGCCCTGGCCCAGTGGGGGGCTGTTGGGGGATTACTAGGCCTCAGACATTCCCATCTCTGGCCTGAACTTCCCAGACAGAAGAAATCACTCGTCCATCAATTAATCTAATTACAAGTTAATCAAGTTGTGGGATCTGTGAGCAAGGCGAGTGATTAGGAAAAATTACTTCCCTGCAAACAGTTTAAATTTAATTTTCTTTTTGTAATCTAAAAACCAAATAAAGAAAGATAAGCTTTTGTACTCTCCCCTCTCTCCTTCCCTACAGCCCCTGCCAGCTGCGCATCTTGAGTTTCTTGGGAAGGGGACGTGGGCACAGTGACTTTCATATATAGTTTAGGACAGCCACAGACACCCTCCATGCCCTGATGTGAACACACGCATGCACAAACATGCATACATGCCCTCTCACAGGGATGCCACAACAATCACTAGTCCTGGCCCTCTGAACCTTCAGACCTTAGTTTCCCTACCTGTGACAATGGGAGTTATAAATGATTGGGGCGGCCCCCTCTGGTTGTTACCAATCGGAATTTGATTTTGTCATTCGGCCTGTCCTTTCAAATTAAAGGTGACTCAGAGGAAATAAAGTCTGGTAAGTGGTGCATGGTGCGAGAGTTGGGGCTCATGAGGTGACATCAGTCACCCAGGGAGGCCTCCCTTCCTTCAGCAAAACAGAGATCACCCAGCAGCCTCAGCCTGGCCACAGGGCCTGGGAGGGCAGTAAGGGGTTTGCCACCCCTGCACATGCGCCCTCAGCAACCTGCTCTCCAGCCCCAACTCTCTCTACCGTCCCGCATTCTGACCCCATTGCCCCAGTCGATCTGGATAAGTCCTTACCCTTATGCTGGATAAGTGGGGGCAACAACACTTCTCACGGGCTGGTTGTGAGACTGGCACAAGGTGCTGTGTGTGTGGAGGCCCACAGGGCTGGGGACCCAGGGGCGCTCAGTAACAGGATGCCCCTCTCCTCTCTCAGCTCGTCCAGGTTGCCTGCTTTCCTGTTCCCAGGTGGCCCGGCCACTTGGCCTCAAGATGTCCAAGCACAGACAGGCTTTGGTGCTGGAAACCTGGGGGGCCAATGACATATCTCCCCTCTTGGGGAAGATGCCAGGCCCTGTTTGGTGAACAGCACAGATGCTAGAACCCTGGGGCCAGGAGCCCCTCCACTCTGTAGGAGCCATAAACAGAGACATTAAAGGAGTGGCCCAGGCCACCCAGACCCCAGCTCGAGTTCCCAGAGCTGCGCCCCCTAACCAGCCTGGGAGGGGTCCTGGCTACAGAAGGGCTCTTGTCCTCTCTCCTGTCCCCACTTTGCTCACTGGGCTGAGAGGGGCCTGGAAATTGGACTCCAGGCTCCCTGGGAGTCCAGCCCGTGCCCTGCAGAGCTGCCTCCCGGAGGCCTGGGCTGGCCGGGCAGGGCAGGGTTAAGGCTAGTGCTGCCCTTGCTGTTAGTGTTTAACTTGCAGTTTCTAAAGGCCATCGCAGCTCCATGGAGCAAACGTTTTCTCTCTTAATGACAATGCAGCAGATTAAGGAAGAGCCCGTCTCCCAGAGAGCATTAGAGAGAGGCCATCCGTTATCCAGAATTGTCTGGCCTGGCAGCTGGAATAACTTTCCCTCAGACTTGGGTGGAGGAAGGGTCCTCTCATCACTGCTATCAGCAATCCCGCCTGGTCCCCTTCTGGGCCAGGATCTGGGGGAGGGAAGGATGCCAGGTATCAGGCTGGGAGGACTTTGAGATGGGCTGAGGCTCAGATCAACAGGAAAAAATCTTCCAGTTTTAGTGTGCCACAAGATGACAGCCATCACTTCACTGGGCCATGGTGTGTTACAGTTTGGCTTAGACAAAGGATTCTCCAAGGTCCCCCCCAGGTGTGTGGCCCCCAAGCTTGGGGTGCTTAGAACAGGCTTTGGCCTTGGGGTTAGGAGACAGGGGCCATTCTTTGCCTGGTACTTTAGGCAAGACACTTTCCTCGGGGTGACCACGTCTTCCACTCTGGAATACCTACTGTGTGCCAGTTTATGCTGCAACTTTCCGCTCCTGGCCTGCTGAGTCCCCAGGACAGTTAGGTGTTCTGTCCCCACCCTGACACTCAAAAAGATGGGCCCAGAGAGATAAAGGGTGGCACAGGCCCAGCTCACTTAGTAGTGAACTGGGATCCAAACCCAGTTGTGTCTGTCCCGAAATTCACATTCCTTTCTATTTTGTGATACACAGTCTCTATGCCTCAGTTTTTGGCCTGTGCCCCTCACGGTGGGTTGGGTGGTACCGTGAAAGATGGAGGAGAAATGCACCATGTACGTGGAAGGGGTGCTGAACACACACATGCACACACATATCTACGTTTACGACATACACAAGTCTGATCATCCAGAAACTTTAACCAGTGTGTTAGGATCCAGGAGTAAGGTCTCAGCCGACTGAGCTTTCTAACAAAGCTTTAACTGTGTTCCCACCACTCACGGGTTAATTTAGCATCTAAAATGGAAAAGTGCCCTGATATTTAGCTTGTGAGAACATAAATCCCACAGCGTGCATTGTAAGCCTTCAAATGTGGATCTTGTCTCCCCCCACAGTTCTAGCATCAGAGACTGAAAGAGGGCCGAGTACCCAGTTTCTGTGCAGGAACGTTCACCACAGTGTTGGAGATAACAGCTAAGATTTGGAAACAGCCCAAATGTCCAGTAGGGGAAGAGATAGGGAGCTGTTGTGGACCCGCATGCTGCCACATTGTGCAGTCTATAAAAGCCATGGTTGTGAAGCAATTTAATGACATGGGAATGAGAGAGCAGAACCAACAGCTGCCTATGCCACATGCTCCCCCTGGAGGTGTACCTGCGGGTAGGATGCCAGGTGACTTTCTAGTTTCTTATGATTATTTTCTGCACTGAAGCAATGATGGTTATAAAAATTAATAAGTACAATGTACTCTCAAGGCCCCCAGTTGTGGAACAGGGATGGTGGAGCATAACTTAAGTCTGCTCTGTATCCTGAAGTGACTCCGGCACTTGTGTGTGGGAGGCCTCAGGACATTCCTGGGGACCTGCCACCTGATCAGGACCTAGCCTCCCTCTCTTGGAGGTCTCTCTCTGCTGTCCAGCCTTTGCCAGTCCCCATTTCTTTGTTCCTGTGCTTATGTCCTTGCAGCATCTTCTCGCAGGTCCCCAGTCCTGCTAACAGCCTGCCTCTCGCCTGGCCTAGGTGGGCACCGAGATCCCTGGACACATTAGAGCCAAGTCTGGGACAGCAGCCCTGATCTCTGAGTGAGGACGCGAAGGTACGGATTCTGATGAAAGTATAATTAGTAGAAATAGTAATGATAAATTTTGTGTTCTGGGACCCGGCCTTTGTGGGTTCCATTTAGATAGCTCTGGGGCCTTTTAAGTGTGTTGTTTGGTTCCAGATAGCTGAAGCAGCAGGACACTTGACCTCTAGATAATGTTCATTGTGGGCGCAGCTGCTGCTCAGACCTAGATATTCACTTAATCAACTAGTCGTAGTCATTTTGAGACGAGCATCAAGCGCAGTTCTAGTGGCTGGGGATGCAGATGTCTATGCGATAGACAAGGCTCAGCATTATGGGGGGCAGTGAAAAGTAAATGAAAGAAACAAGGCTTTCTCAAGTACTGACAGGACTATGAAGAGACTAAACCGGAGACAGGACCATCGAGTCCTGGGGGAGTGCTGGCTGGAGGGAGAGTCTTGGCAATATGGCTACCTTCTCCTGGATGCAAAATTTTTATCCCAGAGCCCAGAAGTGCAGACCACACATGGTTCTCAGAGTGCAACCCAAGGGGGCTCCAGGACAGAGATGGCCAGCTTTGGCCTTGTGGCACCCACACTGTGAGGCAGGAGCAGAGCTGAAATGCTGCCTGCTCCATTCTGGATCTACCAGAATCCAAATCCCGTGGGCCACATTTCTGTCCCAGGGGCTGAGTCCCCTGACAGAACCCCTGTATTGGGATCCATGTCCATATCCACTAGTGGATGAATTTGTCTGCAGGAGTGAGTTTGTCCAGCGTGGTGCTGGGTTCACATGCCCACGTGAGTCTGCACCAGGGTCCCTTTGTGTGGAGATACATGTACTTGTATATGAGGTACAAGATCCTAGGTCAGGTCACCTGTGTCTGAGTGATAACGCATGTGTGTATTGTGTTTATGTGTGTTCATGCACCTCACCCATTTATGTACCTTTCTGTGACTTACTCCATGAGTAAGTGTCTCATTGTCTGTCTGTCAAGTATGTTTCTGAGCACGACTTTAGGTTGGTTCTCTGTGGCTGCAGAACTATGTCTCTTCCGTCAGGGTGATCAAGAGCCTTCCCTTAAACCATGTGGCTTTGGAAGAGGTGTCCCTGTGTGACGAGCACTGACAGGTTCAGGAATATTGACCTGGGAATGGGGGCTCAGTCCTGTCCCACTAGACAACATGCTGCTCTTGAGCTAACCAGCCCCAGGGCAATACTACATTCAACAATTGCTGATGACAAGGTGTTTTCCAGTGCACACAGAATATTCACCAACCCAGACCATGTGCTGGGCTATGAAACATACCAATGTGTTTAAAAGAATTGAAATTATTCAGAGTATTTTCTTTGATTCCAATGAAGTGAAATTAGAAATCAATGAGAAAAATGCATCTGGAAACCTCATGTGTATTTGGAAATTAAACAACACATGTCTAAATAACCTGTGGACCAGTGAAGAAATCACAAGGGAGATGAGAAAATATTTCAAGCTGAATGATAATTAAAACATATCAAACATATCAAAATTTGTGGGATGCAACTGAAGGAGTCCTTAGAGTAAATTATTGAATTTAAAATGCTTATATTAGAAAAGAAAAATGTTTAAAATCAATGCTGTAAGTATCTAAAACGAGGGCTGGTCTCTACAAAAGATAATAAACCTCTAAAACATTGACAAACCCCAAAAGATTGATATGCCTGTAGGTAAACAACATCAGAAACAAAAGAAAAAAATTAAGGAAAAACAAAACTTTTCAGACATCAGAGATGTTGAAGGGTACATCATTTAGAGAGTATAGTCTTTAAAAATGGTAATAAGATAACGTTATAAACAATTTTATGGAAATAAACTCAGCAACTTCAATTAAGTAAACAAATTTCTTTAAAAACACAACTTACATAAACTAACAGAAGAAAGAGAGTGTGAATATCTCTGTATCTATGAAAATAATTGAGTTTGTAATTAAAAGCCTTTTCACAGTGAAAGCTCGAGGTCTGAACGGCTTCACTGTTGAATTCTAACATTTATAGAAGATAGCACAAACCTTACACAAAATTTTACAGGTAATAGAAGAAGAAGGAACACTTCTCAAGTTTTCTGAAGTCATCATTACCTTGATACAAAAACCCTGACAAAGATATTAAAAAATAATACAACTCAAGGATATGGATGCAAAAATTGTTAACAAGTATTAGTGAAGTGAATAGAAATATTTTAAACAGATAATATATGAGGACCACCTGGAGTTTAAATAGTGCAATGATAGTTTGATCTTTGAAACCCAAGTTAATTTACCAGTTTAATAGAATAAAGGAGAAAAACTTTATGATCATCTTAGTAGATGATGAAAATGCATATGGCAAAATTCAGTACCCATTCATGATGCAAACTCAGTAAAATAAGAACAGAAGGAAATCCCAATCTTGTAAAGGATATCTACAAAAAACCTATAGCTGACATCACGCTTAGTAATTAAAGACTGAATACATCACCCTATTGTGAATAATTCAAAGCCGCTCATTAAACCACTTCTAATTGATATTTTCCTGGAGTTTGTAGACAGTTTGCTAACACAAAAAAGAAAAGCCTTAGAGTTTGGAAAAGATGAAATAAAACATGAGCGTTTATGTAAACTATCCTAAGAAATCTAACAAAAGAAAAAAACTCTTAGAGATAATAATAGAATTTAACAAGGTCACAGGATACAAGGGAATGCACAAATTTTAATTGATATACTAACAGCAAACAATGCTTAAATAAAATTACGAAAAAGCAATACCAATCATAACCTCAAACAATAAGATAGAAATGGTGCAGGAAGCAAAGAAAGACATACCATGTTCATGGATTGGGAGCATCAATACTGGTAAGACGTCAGTCCTCACGAGCTTTACCCGCAGATTCAAGATGAAAATCCAGTGTTAGAACAAGCTGGTTCTTAAAGGTACACAGGAATATAATGTACACAGAAATATAAAAGGCCTACTAGTTTTAAAAATTAGTCTTTAAAAAGAAAATAACTTAGAAGAAATACATTACTTGATTTTAGTATCAATTTTAAGGTGATTAAAACAGAATAAGAGTGAACAACTAGATCATCGAAATAGACTAAAGATATCAGAAACTGACCACACACAAATCATCATCAATCTATTTGAGGCAATGACTGTGGCATAATTCAATTGGAAAAAGGATAGTTTTTTTTTTGTTTTGTTTTGTTTTGTTTTTTTTTGGCCAGGGATTGACCTCAAGGCCTTGTGCTTGGTAGGCAAGCTCTTTAACCATTGAGCTAAATTCCCAGCCTAGGATAGTGATTTTTAACTGCTATACCAACTAAGTATTCATATAGAAATATAGTGAACTCAATCCCTTACCTAATGTCAAACTCAGAAATTAATTTGTTGGAGACCACATACCTAAATGTAAAAGCCACACTATAATTCTTACAGATTAAACTTGAAGAGTATTTTCAAGACTTTGGTTAGGAAAGATTCTTAAATGGAAACACACAACTCACATAGAGAAAAGGATAAAATGTATGTCATCCAAATTAAAAACTTTTGCTTTTGAAAATACACCACTGAGAAAATGAAAATGCAAGTCACAAACTAGGAGGAAACAGCCTACACATATATTTGACAAATGATTTTTATGTACAAGGTATACCGCATATAAAGAACTACAAGTAAATAATAAAAGAGAAAAATCCCATGCTTTTCAATAAGATGTAGACAAATTGCTTGAGCAGATACTTTACAAAAAAGAGACGTGAATGGTCAGTAAGCATATGTCATAATACTCCATGTTAGCAGCATATGTAAATTAAAAATAGCATGAAATAGTAATCCTGGCTAAAATTAAAAAGTCTAACAATTCCCTTGTATTGATGATGATAGGAAGCAACAGGGATTTTCAGTCATTTTTTCCTTGGAAAACAATTTGGTAGTTTCTTATCAAGTTCAATATACTGATCCTTATAGTCCAGCAATTTCATTGGTAAGTCTTTACCAAAAAGTAATGAGAATGCATGTATAAAATTGAATTATGTGAATATTTTCATAACATCTTTGCATATAATAATCCAAACCTAGAAATAGCTCACTTGTCCAATGATAGCTGATTGAAAAAACAAATTATGGCACGTTTGTACATGTAGACCATTACTGAGCAATAAAAATGACAAACTACTAACAAAGATAACATATATAAATATCAAAACACTGTGTGGAGTGAAAGAAGTCAGAAGCTTACTTATGTTCCCATGTATATGAAATTCTAGAACTCACAAAACTAATCTATAGTGGTGGAAAGTAGAGCAATATTGCCAGAGGATGGGGTGAGTGTGGGAGGGTGAGACTGATTGCAAATGGGCACAAAGGACCTTATCGATGTAATGTAAATATGGTAAATTTTAATGGTGGTTTAATGAATTTGTACACACATCATGTATACATGTGAGAGAAAGAGAGCACTATTTCCCAGGTCATGAGTCCAAGTCACATTAAGCTGCTCCCCTGCTCACCCCTCATTCTGCCCAAGAGAGTTCACCCAGCTCCTCCAAGCATCTCTCGGACCCTCCACTCTACTCCTTTCCCCCCTCTGCTCTGGGGGCAGCCAGCGCTGTCTGAGGGGGGCTCCTCCAATGCACAGGTTGTTCCTTTGGGTGGTGATCCCAGGAAACACAGTGAGGAGGGAGCCAGTGGGATGGGGGAGGGAGAAAGCAGAAAAGGCACCGTGGGCTCAGTCCTGCTGGGAATTTTCTAAGGAAGCCTGTAGAATGTGGTCCGGATCTGCTCCTCGGGGTGATTGTCCGCTCAATACCATCCCTCCCGGTCTCTCTTAGGTGCTGAATCCCTGGCCCTCCAGGACTTCCTAGGAGAGCGGGGGTGAACATAAAGGCTCGTGTGCTGCAGCAGGCTGTTTGTATTGTTGGAAACTCTAACAGGTCAGCCATCAGTGTGCTAGCAGAATGGAGAGGCCTGGTTGGAGAAGTGTGGGGACCTGTGAGAAGATGGGGTAGCTGAATACAAGGTGGGACGGAGACACAGACACAGTAATGTCTGCTGCAGCCATCAGCAATCACCCTGATGCCTCTTGCTTCTCTCCTCCCCAACTAAGGCAGCAACAGCGGGGTTCCTAAAAAGCAAACCTGACCACTTCCCACTCCTGTGTGAAACAGTCCAACTGTGATTCTTGGCTTTGGAAGGAGTGGCATTGAGAACTTGGTGTGATTTTTGTCACTGGCTTCTCTGGCTGTCTTAGTTACTTTTCTTATTTCTGGGACAAAATACCCAACACCCACAAGCTAAAGGAGGAAAGGTTTATTTCAGCTCACAGTTTGTAGTGGTTTCAGTCCAGAGTTGGCAGGCTCCAAGGCAGGTGGCATCGCAGACGGGCATCGCAGAGGAGAAACAGTTCAGAGTGGCAGGCAGAAGGCGGCAAGCAGCAACAGGAGCAGGAGCAGCAGCAGGAGCAGGAGCAAGCCTGCCTTCTTCTTGCACTTTATATTCCATCCAGGCAGCAAGCCTGTGGATTGCTGCCACCCATACCCAGGATGGGGCTTCCATTATCCACATCCTTAATCCTAGTATCGTGCCCCTAATCCACATTCACACACCCTAATCCACCCACCTTCAAAACTCTCCACCCATGATCACATGAAGCTGTGGGGGGACATCTAGATATAAGCCATAATACTGGCTTCGCCCTGTGAAGACCTTACAACAGCAGCTGCTGGGCTCTTCAGAAATGCCCAAATTCTGAGCTTGTTCTGTCCAGTGATCCAGGTGGTCAGTCCCTCCTCCTTCCCTTTTGTAATGTGTCAGGTAACCCTGAGGGTGGCTCTTGGTGATCTCTGACCCTGGGTGTTCACTTCCCTTCAGAGCAGGCTGGACAATAATTCTAAATGATAAAGCAAAAATGGTGGGATGGCATTTCTGAGTGTAGTTGTAAAAGGATTGTAGCTACCCTCCTAGGTATTTTCTTGTGAATTGACTGCTCTGAAGGAAGCCAGCTACCAGGTCCCAAGCATCTCTTTGGAGAGAGCCAAGCAAGTGGGACAGAAAGCAAATACTTTCTTCCCAGCCAAGCCTTGACTTGGCTGTGGCCCTGGTGGAAACCTTGACTGCAGCTCTGTGAGACTCTCTGAGGCAGGGATGCATAGCTGAGCTGTCTCCACAGAGACTGTGAGATACTAAACATTACTGTTTTCAGCCACTAAAAATTTGGGAGTAATTTGTTACGCAGCAATAGATAACTAATGCACTTAATTCCCAAGGTCGTCTAGGGTGCTGGTGTAATTGAAGAGTTCTAAGATTCTGAGTCTCCCCACCTGGGAGGAACACCTTACTCTCTAAATGGACCCGATGCTCTCTAACCAGCCAGGGGCTAGTTCCAAGTTGCTAAACCCTATCTCCACTCCATCGAGCAAAGTACCTCTGACTTCACACTAGATGCATAATTTACTACAAATTAAACTTAATGAGACAAGAATAATTATGTTGACTTTTAAAAACACTTTCAGATAAATACATAATTAAGTATTTTAGAATAGAATCGTTTTTCTTATGTTTCCCAGGGGAGCCAGAGGAGGAGTCTGAGTTGCAAAGCTGCAGAAGAGACACTGAAGGTGTGGGCAGGGAGGTGGCAGGAACCCCTTGGGGATCCCTTTGGAGCCCCTGGGAACAACCCAGACCAGGTTTCCAGGAGGGCAATAATATATTAGAAGTCTGAATATTCTACCCTTTGGTCTGATGAGATCATAAATCTGTCCTAAGAAAGTAAGCAACAATGGAAACAAAAATTTACATGCAGAGTTGGTCATCATAGAATCATTTATGGCAGCCAGTGCTGGGACCCATCGAAATGCCGATTAGCCAAACCAATTATGCACGGAAAATAGTTATGATGGAATATTCTGCTGCCATACAATATTTGAACAATGAACATTATTCAAAATGAAACTTTCAAAAGTAATTTATGCTAGAAAAATGCTTGTAAATTAAGTTGGAGGAAAAAATGGCGCGTAAAACTGGATATAAGGTACGTTCTAACTTTTGTTTATATACATATGGGACTAATAAAGCTCAGAAGGACTTACGCCAAAATAGCAACAGTTGTTAGCTCTGGTGGGGGGATTACGGAGGATTTTAATTTTTTCCCTATTCTTATGCTTTCCAAGTTTTTCTGCAGTGAACATCTATCACTAATACATTCTTTTAATTTTTAAATAGATGCAGGGATGAAAGAATCTCTACATCCCCTCACCCTGTGGGAATGTCCTGGGCTGGGGTCTAGGCGTGAGCTCAGGTCTCAGGGTCTCTGGGTCCTCATTCAAATATCCTGGTTCTGGTTGGGGCACAAGATGGCAGCTATCTCCTGGGATCCCACCTGTCTCTCACCCTTTGCTGAATGCTGGTGTGGTGGGAATGTCCATCTGCCTTGCTGAGGTATGTTGGTCAAGACTCTCTTATAGCTAGGGAAAGGTGGCAGCGGAATGTGAATAGGAGTTGTGGGTGCAACTCTCTGTAAAAATCTCTGATGGGAGCTTATGTGGCTTGCAGGAACCTCTTCACACTCCCCCTTCTTTTTTCTTCTTATCTAGACTGAGGCTGTAATTGCTAGAGCTCTAGCAGCTGGGTTTCCCCCCCCCCCTTTTTTTTTTCTTTGTCCATGAGACAACCTTCAGGATGAACTCCTGCTGTTAGTAGTAGAACAGAAATGAAAAGTGTGGCTGGGACATTGACAAAATTGAACATTAGGCTGCCATAGAAACCCTGAAGTTCTTATATCTAATTAGCAGCCAAATCTACTTCCATGAGTTAGGACTTCTGCCACTGACCATCTTAAAGGTTAAGAAGTACCAAGAGTGGTAGCACATGCCTATAACCTGAGCACTCAGGCTGAGACAGGAGGATTGTGAGTTCAAGGCCATCCTCGACTATATAGCAAGTACAAGGCCAGCCTGGACTACGTAATATGAGCCTTTCTTAAAATTAAACAAATAAGTAAATAGATAGATAGTCAAGAAGCAAATCAGTGATGCAGTGGAATTGTTAGCATAGATTAAATCCACAGTCATCACAAGGAACAGGGCTGATTTAAGAGATAGAAAGATTACTGCTTTTTTAAAATTTTACTTTAATGGTACATTTTAGATGTACATAGTGATAACATTTATCATAGGAGATTTGTACCTCTACATGATATATCTTGTTGCTTCTTTTTTTCCCATTCCCTTCCCCTCCCTTCACCCCCTCCTCCCTTCTTATTTACAAAAGCTTTGTTTCCATTTCTTATTTCTGTTGTCCCTCTGTTCCTTTCCCCCCTCCCCCTCTCTTGTTCCTTTTCCCTTTTGGACATTTTCTTCCCTTTCCCAATATAATCCATTTTAGTCTTTATTTACACTTTCAGTTTCTCACACCAGAGAAACAATGCAGTATTGAAACATGTGTGTCCGATTTATTTCACTTACGAGTATAGTCTCAAGATGCATCCATTTACCTAGAAATATCTCAAGCTTATAATTCTTTATGGCAGAGTAGTACTCCATTGTATAAAAAAACCACATTTTCTTTATCCATTCCACTGTCAGTGGGCACGTGGGCTGTTTCCAAAATTTAGCTATTACAAACTGTGCCGCTATAAACATGGGTGTGCATATATCGCTGTGGTATGATGCTTTTACTTCTTTTGGGAAGATACCAAGTAGAGGAATAGCTGGGTCAAATGGGACCTCTAGTCCTAGTTCCCTGAGGAATCTCCACACTGATTTCCAAAGCGGTTGCACCAGTCTACATTCCCACCAACAGTGGAGAAGGGTTCCTTTTTCTCCACAGCCCCTCCAGCATTTGTTATTGGCTGATTTGTTGATAATAGCCATCTTTTCTGGAGTGAAGGAGAATCTCAGGGTCATTTTAATTTGCATCTCTCAATGACCAGTGATGTTGAACATTTTTTCATATGTCTATTTGCTGTTTCTACTTTTTCATCTGAGAAGTGTCTATTCATTTCAGCTGCCCACTTTTGGATTGGGTCTTTAAATATGAGGGGTCTGATTTTTTTGAGTTCTTTATATATTCGAGATGTTAGTCCTTTGTCGGAGGAATAGCTGGCAAAAATTTTTTCCCACTCTGTAGGTTGTCTCTTTGTTCTGTTGGTGGTTTCTTTTGCTGTGCAAAAGCTTCTTAAATAAGATCAGATCCCAGTTGTTGATTCTTTGTGATATTTCCTGGGCAATTGAAGATTACTATTGTGACATGGGTGGAAGACCAGACACGGAAGTGCATGCCACCTAGCCTGCTGATGATCCAGGCTAAGGCAAGAAGCCTTTGTTGTACACTAAAAGATCATGCAAAGAGCGTATGCACATGCAAATGATCATAGCGAGCCTTGGGTGGTTTCGATGCTCCATAATCCCAAGCCATGAAGATCAGTGGTGAGGTAGGAGGTGCGCTATTGAAGGTGCCGAAGCTTTTATGGAAGTGTTGTGTAGGGCAACCATGTGGGTGAGAAATATTTGCCAAAACAAATACATAATGCACAGGACCAGCTTGTTCTGGAACATCCCTTCATCCAGAGTCCAGGACAATGCTAGGATTCAAAGCATTCAAAGACTGTGTGATCCACTTTGGAGTGGAAATGTTGCAGGGTTGAAATTGGAACCTTTCCTCATCTGGCACCACTGGGAGAACCCGAGAGCCTTCAAGAATGTGAGCAAGTGGTGTGACAAGAAACCCTGGAACCAGAAGGCCTGGCTGACATCAGCATTGTTTGAAGTCTGGTTTTTGAACTCTTTTATTCCACAGGCAAGAGAATATGGTAGGCAAAACAACATCCCATTCATGATTCTTCTGATCTAAGACGGTGCTCCAGGGCACACACAGTTGATTGGTGACATGCCTCCTGCTGTGAAGGTGGTGTCTTAGCCGCTCATTCCACCGATGGCCCAGGGTGCAGCCGCTGAGTTCAGAGCAGCATTCATGCCAAATGTTTGCTCTGGCTGCTGAAGCAGCTGCATCCGGATGAATGCTCTGAGCGTCTTGGAAAGGTTTTAACATTCTAAGTGCTATGCAGAATGTCACTGCAGCATGGGAAAGATTCACCCAGCAACACGAGCCCGGCATTTGGAAGAAAGTTTGGAAGACATATGCGCATGCATTTGAAGGCTTTGACAAAGTTTCTGGGGTTGATGAAGTAGGAAGTGGCAAGATTTCAGTGCCTGGAGAATAGCTGGAGCTGGGCAGGGGTGCAGGGACATCCGGGAGCATCCTGGCACTGAGAATGCAGAGCTTTCCCATGAGGGGCTGACTGGCCTGGAGGAAGAAAGGAGGAGAGGCGGAGGGACAAGGTACATCCAAAGCATCAAGAAATTCACAGCCAGGAAACCCGGCAAGGTCTCCAACTATCAACAGTCTCTTCAGATGGTACAAGAAGTGGACATTGCTGGTGAGAAATTCACCAAAGCTGACAGGCAGCTACAAGATGCTCTTGCTTGCTATAAAGAAATATATACTGAAAGAAGAAATAAACTGTACATTCAAAGTTTCACATCTTCCTGAAGAACACCGTGACTGCTAAACCTGTGTGCTGTGCACTTCATCTTGATTGTCAATTTGAATGGATTAAGAGACTCCTGGAAAGGAGCGGGAGAGAGAAGTTCTAACTCACAGAAATAAGAACACTAACCTCTCCCACGCGTTAACCCACGGACAAGCTCATAGCCGAATGGCCTACTCAGAGGAAGAGGGTCATGGGGGTGTGACCTTCAGAACTGTGTCTAGTCCTCTTCTTCTTGGGCCCTTCTCGTGCTCCCTGTTTCTTGGATGCTGTGAGATGAGCTGCTGTCCTCCACCATGCCCTTCTGCCATTGTGTTTTTATCTTGGAGCCAGCTGACCATGGGCTGAAACCTCTGGAACAGTGAGCCTAATACACCTTCTTTCTTTTAAATTGTGGGTGTCAGGTGTTTTGTCCCAGCAGTGGGAAAGCTGACTAATAAAACCAGCAACTTGTGTCTCTGCCCCAGTTCCTTCTATAGCTGCCCTCTGGCCCCGTCAGGAGATAGAGAGTAACTACTACCTATGTTTCTGTTTGATAAGAGTCTTGGCAGGGGCATCACTGGATTCTGCTATTACATCTTGTAAACTCAAATCTATGTTGGACTGAAAACCACATCTAGCATTTACTGATTTTTGAAAAATACTGATTTTGTGAAAATGACTTTCTCTTGGAACTTTCTACATCCTGTGTGGAGGCAAACTGCCTTGATATTTTATATTTATCTACCTATTTACCATTGTGGTGCTGTTCATTCCTTTGTGTGGATCTGGGTTTCCATTTGTAATTATTTTCTTTTCACATGTAGTTTCGATCTTCTGGAATCAAATTTTCCAAATTTTTGCTTGCCTGAAAATGTCTTTAATGTGTTTGCATTTTGGGAAAATATTAGCTGTATACAGAATTCTAGGTTTATAATTTTTTTTCCCTTTCAGAAATTTAAGAATCTCACTCCATTGTCTTTTGACTCGCATGTTTTCCCATGAGATGTTTGCTTTTGTTTTCATGTTTGTTTATTCTCTTGCATGAGAATCTTTTATTTTCTGGCTACTTTTAAGATTTCTAAATCGCTTTGTAAAAGTCTAATTGTGCTTTGCTTATGGCTTTGTGTTTACCCTTCTGGGATTTATTGAGCTTGTTGTGTCTCTTTATAGTTTTCATATGATTTGAAAATTTTCAATCATTAATTATTCGACTATTACCCTCCTCCCTTCTTCTGGGACTCCAACTGCATGTGTGTTCATGGAAATTTCTGTCAAAAACATTATGATGTGTCCCCATCTGCCTTGTTTATCAGATCTGGAACTACATGACTTCTGCGTCTTACCCAAAATCAAAATACTCATGACCTGCATTTGAAATCGGAGTAATGCTGGCCTCGCTGTGATATTTTTATTATGATATTTAATGCCATACTAAGTAAGGAAAATTAAAATTTTAAATTATTGGCATAAATTTCACTATTGAGCTTTATGTTGTATCGGGACAGTTTTAAATACAACTAGAAGAGCACTTAACTCTCATGCAGGATTTTCAAAATCACACAGCCTGAGTTTTGTAGCTCATCATAAACCATGTTTCAATCTGAGCAGAATGGCGGGCAAGCCAAGCTGGACTGCTTGTACTTCTTTTTTTGGGGAAGGTGCTGGGGATCGAACTTGTGGCCTTGTGTTTGCCAGAGCTAAATCCCCAAGCTCCTCCTCACATACACATTCTGCCAGGGCTCTGTGTCCTGCGCAGTGGCAAGAGAGGAAGGACAGGGGACCCGCGGGCTGCCCGGGCTTTCTCTTGACCTCCGTCGTCCTGTTCAGCATAAGCAGCTGGCTGATGCAGGGCAGTAACACAAGCCAGGAAGGATGTGCTGGGGACTTCTTGGCCACTCACTCGTGTTTCTGTGAGGGAGGTGGCCTTCTTTCTGCGTTTGCATCCAGTTCTGGCTCTGGTGGAAATCTTGTCTCTTGAGGAGCTGTCAGTGCTCCTCACCCTAGTCGTGGATGTAACATGCTCACCTCGCACTCACTTTTTAAAAGCTGCGATAAATATGCATAACATATAATTTGCCATTGTAACCACTTCACATGTGTAATCCAGTGACATTAGGTACATCCATGTTCTTGTGCAGTCGTTGCCACCATCCACATCCAGGACTTTTTCATCTTCCCACACTGAAGCTCCATGCCCATTAATAAACTCCCTGTTTCCCCTCTGCCTGCGCCTGGCAACCCCCGTTCTATTTTCTGTCTATGAATTTGACTCTTTACACACCTTGTACAGATGCAATCCTACTGTATTTGTCCTTTGTGACTGGATTATTTCACTTAGCATAATAGCTTCAAGGTTCATCCGTGTTGTAGAATTTCAGAATTTTTGTTTTGTTTTCTTTTTGAGACAGGGTCTCACTTTGTAGTACAGGTTGGCCTTGAACTCACTATGTAGCCCAGGCTGCCCTTGAACTCTCCGTGAGCCTCCTGCCTCAGCCTTCCCGAGTGCTGGGATTACAGGGATGTGCTACCATGCCCAGCAGAATTTCTTTCCTTTTTAAGACCAAATATTTTACTCTATGTCTTTTTTTCCTTTCTTTTTTTTTTATTAGTACATGTTTGTAGTACATGGTGTTTACATTCTTTGTGTGGAGTCGATACACGTGCATCACACATCTTTTTCATCCCCTTCCTTCCCCTCCCTCTTGATGTCCTTCCCATTTGAGGAAGATCTGTCTCCCTGCTTCTTATTATCCATCTTTTACTTTGCTCTGTATTTGTAACTTGGGTTTCTCATATAAGAGAAACCGCACAAGATTTAGTTTGTGTGTCTGATCTATTTCACTTAACACGCTCCCAAAGTGCATTTTCCTACAAATGACTCAAGTTTATCTTTGTTTATGACAGAGTTTTCCTCCATTGTGTGTAAAAACCACATTTTCTTATCCATTCATCTGCTGATGGCCATATAGGCTGCTTTCCCTTGTATGTCTGTACCACATTTTCTTTATGCATTTGTCTGTTGTTGGGCACCTGGCTTGCTCGCCCCTCTTTATTGTGAATAATGCTTCAATGAACAGAGGTATGTAAACAAGTAACTCTTTCAAGTCCTAGCCCTCACTTTCAGTCCTTTTTGGTATACACCTAAACATGGAATACTGGATCGTGTGGCCACTCTATGCTTACTTAGCTAGGGAACTGCCATCCTGTTTTCCGCAGGGGCTGCACCATGTTATATTCTCACCAACGGTGCACAAGGCTTCCAAACTCTCTGCATTCACGCCAACACTTGTTACTTTCTGTGTCTTGTTTGTTGGTAATAGCCATCCTTCTGGGTGTGCACTGGTGCCTCAGACCTGCCGTGTCTCTGAGCTCCCGCGTGTCCTGGGTGCACTGGAATTCTGTGTGCAGGGGCATCACGAGCACCGTGTGTAAATGGTGGCGAGAACAGTGGACACACGTAGCGTGTATCCTCCACTGTCCCTTTCCACTTATTTTAGGAACACAGAAGTTCAAAGATAAAAAAATTTTTGGTAGTACTGGAGGTTGAACCTAGGGCCCTCATACTGAGCTACAGCCCAAGCCCTTTTTAAATTTTCTGTTTTGGAAAAAAGGAGTCCTCCTCTTCTGTTAGTGGGAGTGTAGACTGGTGCAACCATTGTAGAAATAAGTGTGGAAATTTCTCAGCAAAGTAAAACTAGAGGACCCAGCTATTCCCCTTGTTGGTATGATCCTGGAAGAATTAAAAGGATGATACCACAGCGATATATGGACACTCAAATTTATAGCAGCACAGTTTGTAATAGCCAAATCTTGGAAACAGTCCAAATGCCCAGGAATTGGTGAATGAATCAAGATGTGGGCTTTTCTTTTTATACCACAGAGTACTACTCAACCATAAAAAGAATGAACTTGAGACATTTCTAGATAAATGTATACACCTTGAGAACATACTGTTAGTGAAATAAATCAGACACGTGAGTAAATATTGTATTTTTTTCTCTGGTATGAGAAGCCAAAAGTATAAATAAGGACCAAAATGTATAATAGATATTGTGAAATAGGAAGAAAATGTTCAAATGGGAAGGTGAACTCGGGAGGGAGGTGGGGGAAAGGAAGGAAGGAAAGATACATTTTCTGTTTTGAGACGGAGTCTTGCTAAATTATTTAGTTGCACAGAGTGGGCTCAAACTTGCAACCCTCCTTCCTCAGCCCCCGGAGTGCTGGGACTACAGGTGTGTGCCACCACGCCCTGTTTAAAGATAGAGCTATTAAGAATTTTGAAATGGCGATAACAGAGCACTAAACCAAATGGGGGCCCATCAGAATAAATGTGTAAGTTGTATTTCCAAGAAGCCAATCCCGGTTCTACTGCTTGAAAGACAAAAGATGAAGGTGAAGACGGCCAGTGGCTGGTAAAAGGAAAAAATAACATGAAGTGCTGATGTTCCACGGCGGCCTCTGAGAGCCCGGTGCTTTCCTAGCTGCCACATCTTTGCCATGTTCTGGGTCCCGCACACCCTGCCTTTGCCCCTCGTGGTTCAAACCCTGTTTCACCATGGAAGCCTTCCCGACCAGCCTGGCCCCAGGCATCCCATCTCAGAGTTCCGACAGCCTTAAAAGTCCACATAAATGACGATGAGCCTCCGACAGCCTTAAAAGTCCACATAAATGACGATGAGCCTCGTCTTGCCTCCCAGCAGGATGCTGAGACTCCTGGGAGTGAGAGTCATGCTTCCTGCTGCGGTGAACACCTCACCGAGACCTGTCCCTGGCCACCTTGAATTCCCTTCCTTACCTGGTGAGAGTCCTACCCCAATGGGTCCTGTGTCCTCCTCCCTGGCCCCCTGGAGCACCCTTGGATTTACTATTCTGCAGCTGCGAATGCCTGTCCTTCCCACCCGTGTCTGCCCAAACCTGCTAATTCTTCATGGGCCAGCATGGTGCAGTGGGCATGGCACGGATTTGCAATCGAGAAATACCTCACTCTTAGGTTGGAGATGTAGCTCGGTGGCAGGGCACTCGCCTAGCAGGTGCGAGGCCCTGCAGTTCATCCCCAGCTCTCCTAAAAAGTTCTGGTTCTAGAAATACCTCATTCTAAATCCTGACATATTTTGGATATGTGGCTTGGAAGAGTGTCAGTAATGAGTCTTCTCGCCTATGAATGTAATGTATCTCTCAACATTTAAAGATTGTTAGTGTCTCATTTGCAAATTGAAGGGTTTGCAGTAACCAATGTGGTGGGCTATTCAGAAATTTAATGGAAGATATTAAAATATAGAAAACAATGTAATGGTGTATACATTGATACATTCAAAACTTAGATTAAATGGACATCTTCCTAGAAAATTTAAGTTACTGAAAGTGATTAAAAAGAAGCAAAAGGGCTGGGGACTTAGCTCAGTGGATAGAGTGCTTGCCTCGTAAGCACAAGGCCCTGAGTTCAATCCCCAGCACACACACACACACACACACACACACACACACACACACACACAAAGCAAATAAAAAGAAACAAAGCTTGTCTAGTCCTATGTTTACTTAAATAAATTGAGTTAGAACCAATAATAAAAATGCCACACCTAGATCACTTTACAGATGATACCCAACATATTCTGTTTCAGAGAACATAGCATCCCCAACTTCCAGAAATTAGAAAAGAGGGGAGAATTCTCAGTGAATTCTATAAGACTATGATAATTTTTTTTTTTTTAGTTTTTATTTTTTACCAAGAACATGCATTGGTACATTGTATACATAATGATCCCATTTATCATGGTTATTTTGTACCTATACATGATGTATCTTGGTTCACCCCCTTCCCCATCCTTCCCTTCCATTCCCCCCTTTCCTTATTTATGGCAGGTTTATTTACATTTTTCCTTTTTTTTTCCTTTCTTTCCCTTTTCCCTTCCCTCTTTTCCCCTTCTAGCTCTCCTCTCTAAGACTATGATAATGTTGATACCAAAACCCAGACAGGAATATTACAAGAAAGATTATAATTCAAATACTTCCTATGATTACAGCTATAAAAGTCACTAACACTGTGAAATTGCTAAATTACTAAATTACTGCAAAAATAATCATGCCTCATAACTGACTTTGGTTTAGCCCAGGAATTTAAGAATCAATTAATATGGAAGATGTCTAAATGATTTTTGCTGTATTAACAGATAATATATATCTAATAAAAATGTTCAAAACAGTTCTGGAGAAAATTATCAAAAGACATTCAAACATATTCATAGATGAGAAGATGCAAAGCTGTAGAGACAACAGTTACCCTTAAAGAGAACTATAGAGTCCATAAAACTCCAGTCAAGATTTCAGTAGCGTATTTCTAGGAACTTGACAAACTGACTGTAGAATTTATAAGAAAAGAGTGAAGGGAAAGTCACTCAGACACACCTGGAGGATAAGACAGGGGACCTGCCACTTCAGGTATGAAGACGCTGAAAGTCGTGGGATTAGCACTGGAACATTGATTTAGTAAAAAGACCAGCAGAAGAAGACAGAGAGCCCGCACACAGCCCTGCATGCACAGGGAAGTGCATGTGATGGAGAAGCCACTGCAGACCCGTGAGGAAAGCATGGCTGCGCTGCAACAATCGGTTATCCATTTGAAAAAAAAAAAAAATCAAATCCCTAACTCGGAACACCGCAAAAATCAATTCCGGATGGATAAAGATTTGACTGTAAAATGCAAAGCTTTAAATATTTCAGAAGAAACTATAGACTATTTCCATGACCTTGAGTAGCAAAAGATTTCTTTACCACAGCACTCAAAATGCGAACCATGAGAAGATAAGATCAAAAAAGTTAACTAAATTACAATAAAGACATTCTGCTCATCTAAAGGCTAACAACGTAGAGACAAGCCTCTCATGGGGAGGGTATATTGGCAATGTGTGATCAATAAATGACAATTATCCTAAATAGATAAGAGACTCCTAAAAATCCGTAGGATAGCGAGAAACACTGGAAAAGTAAAGACACAAACAGGCATTTCACCAAAGAAGAAATCTAAAGGCCAATAACCATCTGAAAGTAGGCTTAGTTTCACTAGGAATCAGGCACACGGAAGTTATGAATACAAAAATTGGTTTTGAACATCCACTCTGTAGCAAAAATCTAGAAGTCCGACCAATCTGGATCTGGATGTGGAATGGTGGAAACTCTCATCCACCAGTGCTGAGAGTGGAAACAGATGCAGCCCTGGTGCAAGACATTTTGTCACTGTCTCGTGAAATTGAAATGCACCTCTACAGACCAGCAATTCCTCGTCTGGAGTATACCTAGAGACCTCTGGAGCAGGTGCGTCGGGAGACGGGAACAAGCATGTTCGCAGCTGCCTCATTTGTCATAACAAACAAGCAGCCCCCAAAACGCAAAAATGAGAAAAATAAATACTTGTGGAGAGAAGGGTGGACCTGTAACTTGTGATACATCCCTCCAGTAAAACACAAAACATCAGTGAGATGGATGAACCACAGGGAAGCTCATGTACCCAGACATGGCTAGAAACAATGCTGAGTTAATAAAACAAGGCACGGAAAACACATGTACGTACACTGAGGATATTTTTCTAAAGGTCACACACAGGTAACACTAAACAATACTTGTGTGGTGGTGCAGACACCATGTAGTAAAACCACGAAGACAAGACGGACGAGGTAAATAGAAATACAGGTCAGTGTCCCCTCTGGGAGGCAGGTGGGCTGGGGACACTCAGGGGCTTCTGCACCCTTGGAAAGTTTCTACTTCTCAAGGTCTGATTCACAGCAGTTTGTTGCATTATTATGCTTCACAATTTGCACATGTGTTACACAGAATTTCTATACAAATTCAATCTATATTTAAAAGAGGAATTTAAAGGAGTAGTACACAGAAAACACTCATTGAAGGCCTGGCACGCACAAGACCACCTGGGCTCTCTCTCCGGAGTGATTTACACACCCATTCTCATTTCATCATCATGTCAGCTCTGTGATGTACACCCATTTTACAGGTGAGGAAACAGACAACCAGAGAGGTTAAGCAGGATGACTCAAGGCCAGCCAGGTGCCTGTGTGAATCCAGACCGGTCCCTCTCACACAGCAGGTGCTCAGTCCATGCTGAAGCTGCTCTGCTCCCCTCTGATCACACAGTAGCACCTCTCCTTGATGGCTGTTACACCAGATCTTGTGCTCCCCTTACATTAGGGGAGTCCTTGCAGGCTCCCCCAGCACACTATGCCTCCCAACCTGTGTCCTCTCTGACATGGGTAGAAGGGGGCCTGGGGGGGAAGGACACGTCCCTCTGTGAGAGTCACTAGGAAACACCAGTGCTGGCAAATACCAGCCTGGGCCCTACAGATGGCCAGGACTGTGCCACCCCAGCGCCCTGGGTCAAGCCCTGAGCCCCAAGGGCGGATAAACCAGGAGACCCTCGGGCGCCCCTTACATCCTCCCAGTGAGCATACTCCTGCTAAGCACCCTTCTTGGACAGATGTGGTCTCCAGCCCGGCCATTCCACTTGACCTGTAGGGAGAGGCTGGCTGCCCACAGGACCCTGCACATGTCCCACTGGCAGTGAGGCCCTGTGCCCAGCCCCCTGCTTCTACGACCACGGGCCTCTGTGTCCACCTGCACGGTGAGCCGGGTACCTGCTGTACTATCCCTTGCTTGTGGTGACATCCATCCAGCCTTTCAGTCAGGCCAGCCTCCTTACCATCCATTTGTGCCACCCAAACTCAGCTTCGGAGCCTTGGTTTACACTGTCCTCTGCCAGGAATGGTGTCCCTTTCTCCTTCCTCCTCCCAGTCCTTCCAGTGTCCTGTGGATGGAGGATGGAGAGGGACCCCGGGGCCTCCCATCCCACCATCTTCACCTCCTGGAGGCGATGTGGATGATGAATTAGGCACCCAGGTTCTTGTTAGGCATCTCAGGGGTGGGAGACTCAGCACACGGCACATTCTTGTGGAATAGTCCCCACCTCAGGTTTCGTGATGTCTGTACCTGTCTCTCATACCAGGAGAAAGGACCCATCTCAGAGCCAGTGTCCAGGCTGCCCTGGACCCTCGGGCTGCGCTGTGGACAGGACTCTGAGTCCTCCCTCTCAAGTTCCCTCCTCCCAGTTAACAAGCTGGAAGCCTCTGTAATGAGGCTGCTCCGTCACTGAATGTGCCGAACCACCTTGGAGGAGCAGGGCAAACGGAGGAGGGGTGGGGTGCCTGCATGGAGGTACTCAGCAAGAGAAAGAGAGGAGCCCCCATGCTTCGTGGTTCTTGCTGGGCAAGCCCCCTAGACTGTGGAACTGAAGGGGCAGAAGCTGATTAGGAGACCAGCCTCTATCAGTACCCCCGCCCCAGTTGCCAAATTCCCCTCCATCTGGTTCTGTGCATCGCAGGCACCGTGAGGCCCTTCATGGCTGCCCCACACCTCTGCGTGGCTCCTACCCCTCCCTGGGGTCCTCTAGCCTACCACGTCCCCTCGCCACCAGGCCTCTGCACTTGCTGCCTCCTCTTTGCCAACCCCAACTCCCTCCTTAGCCTCCTGGAATCCCTGAGCCCCTGTAGTCACAGCTCTTCTGGTGCTGTGAGCAGCAGTTCACTCCTTCATCCTCCCCATGGGACTGGAAGCCCCCAAAGGCCGGCTGTCTTTCCTCTGAGTGCAAGGTGGTGCCTGCCACCTTAGAGAGTGCCGACTGTGTGCCGGGGCTGTGCGCAGCTCTTTACATAGATCAGCTGACCTGCAAGGCCATCTTCCAGGACATAGCAGTGGAGCTGGGATGGAACTGGGGCTGGGAACACAGACCCGAAGGCCAGGCCAGCTGGGTTTAATCTGACTCTGCTTTACTGGCTGAGTGACCTTTACCGATTTACATAAACACTGTAGGGTGGGCTTCTATTTTCTCATGTAAAGTGGAATAAATAATGACAGTCATTACCTCATGGGGAGGTCCTAAGGATTAAGTGAGTGAATACTGTATATGCACACACACACACACACACACACACACACACACACACTCACACTCACACACTCACATGTGCCATGTCCGGGACCTGGCACATCGTGAGCACTACATGATGTCAACAATTTGCTTCTCCCCATTTTGCAGATAAGGAAAGCAACCTCCTCCCTCTATCCTTTCCATCTCCTGTGCCATCAAACCTAAGTGGACCCGGGGAGCCCAAATCAATGCGCGAGTGCTTGTTGACTCTAGGCTTTTAGGCCAATTGAGGAGAGTTCAAGTTCACCATATATGAATCAATTGTATCTCTATGTGCCAGCAACGAAAACAAAAAAAAAAAATAGCAAGCAAAATACAAGTACTATTTACCCTCATAACAAAACTCCAAAATGCATACACAGAGGTTCAACCCCCAAAAGTATATAAAACCTCCCTGTGAAAAGTGCAGCCTAAATGATCAAAATGAAATATTTGCACAGACGCTTCATGATGACTTTATGATAGCTAATAATATCATGATAAAATGGACACTATTACTACTTGACAGAGACATACCAAGTGAAGGGATGGTAAGATATTCTATTCCCCTGAAATGTCTAAAGTTAATGAGAACCACCATTCCAAGTGCTGGGGAGGGTGGAGACACCAGGGGAATGTAGGCAGATGTGTGAGTCAGCTTTCTTTTGCTGAGACAAAATACCTGAGGAAATCAATTTAAAGGAGGAAAGGTTTATGTTGGCTCATAGTTTCAGAGGTTTCAGTCCTTGGCGGTTGACTCCATTGTTTCTGGGTCTGTGGCGAGGCAGAACATCATGGTGGGGGCGCAAGATGGAGCAAAACTGCTCACCACACAGCATCCAGGAAGCAGAGTGAGAAAGAGGGAATGAGAACAGGTGGCTGGGACAGCTCAAGCACACACTTCCTCCAAGTGGCCCCACCTCCTCATAGTCCATTCATTCAGGAGCCCATCGATGGATTAATGCATTGATAAGGTAGAGTCCTCATGATCCATCGCCTCCCAAAGGCCACTCCTCTGAACAGTGCTGCCTCGTGGGCCACACCTTTAACACATGAGCTTTGGGGAGATGTATTACATCCAAGCCGTAACAGCAGATACAGCTGCTGAGCTTCAGTGGGGGGTGGCTGCTCACGCTCACCCTGGACCCTTTGCTGAACCTTGACCTCAGCCAAACAGCTGATTGCTGCCTCACCTGGAAGTGTCTGGCGATCGCTCCTTTCCCTGGGATGACCTGCAGCCAATCGCTGGCTGGCACAGGCTTAGGAAGGTCCAGCTGAGTCCCGAGGTGGGACGGCCATGAGGTGTCACAAGACTCCAGAGCTCCTCGTGGGTTTGGGCTGCAGCTGGACTTCAGCTGGTCCCTCACCCTCCCCTGTCCTGCACTGCCCCCTCACTTCCTTCTCCTGAGCGTTCAACTCCATAAACCCTTCATCTCCCCTGGAATCCCACCCGTGCTCTGCTCCCTGGGCGCCCGATCTATGCAGAGGTGCGCTGTCGCCCTACACACCTTGGTCGTGCTTGTCTCCGGCCTACCTCATGAGCTCTGAGGAAGGCAGCAGGACCCTCTCTGGCCCAGACTCCTGCCATTACCTCATCTCGATTCTCCTCACATCCACACCGGAATTTAGGACTCCACATCCTAATCTCTTTCTGCTCTCGGTTTGATGAACAGAAGGTTATAAACAAGCCACAGAGGGAAGGAAGCCAGGGTCCCCCAGGGCAGCCACGGTCTGTTGGTAAATGCCACATTACTAGGCAACTGATACATATTTCTTTTATTTTTGTATAGATATACAGAACTAAACTGATTAATATGTTTTTCTTTCCTAATTCAGGTCTTGAGCTACAATGGGAGACTTTTTGCCTCACGGTGAACCGGTTAGCGGGTTGCAATAAGGGCTTTATCTGTGCAATGACCGTTCATTAATAGATTTACAAGGGAGAGAAGATAGTGTGGTCCATCTAAAATGATTGTTTTGCATTTCTCTTCTTTTAATTATACAGCTATCTGCTGGAACAAAGCTCTTTGAAAATGGGGAAAATAGACACCTCCCTCCATCTGTTCCAGAGATGAATACAATTAGTACTGCAGAAGATGGGTGCTGTGCTGAGTGTCCACCCAGTGGAGACCATGCGCTCCTCTCCAGAGCTGGTGTGGGGCTGGGAAGCTGCGCTGCTGGAGCTCAGCTGGTCCCAGGGAGGTTGGCATAGGGAGGGGCCACTCTGCTTAAGGGGACCAGACATCTGGGGATTTGAGTCAGGACAGGTTTGGTTCTCTGTTGGATACTGACTGTGTGCTGGGGCTTCTAAAATTCAAAACTTCACAACAATCTATTTTACAGAGAGAGGAGCTAAGTCAGACAGTTGTGTGCAGGGTATGGGCTAGATGCAGGGAGCAGGGCAGGTGCCGAACACTTTGTGCATGTTGAAGGAGACTCAGGGACATCCAAGACTTACCTAAGGCACTGGGGTGGAGGTGGAACGAGAAACCAGGCTGTTACCTCCAAATTACGCATTAGCACTGCTCCCTGTCCGCTGGATGAACCTTTCTGGCCTCAGCTGTCTCATCTCTGAAATGGGTCTGGGATGCCAGACAAGCTGAGCAGGAAGCCGGTCTTAGGTTCGAGGTGGGTGTTTTTGAAGAGAATGGCCCTGGAATGCAAGGCGTGGGGCTGGTGGGGATGAGGCTGGCGCCAGGGCACTGGAGGTTTCTAGAAACTGGTGTTGGCTCAGACCTGGTCAGAGAAAGCTGGTTTTATGTCTGAACCTCAAGGTGTGTTAGCGGTGTCTGATCCCAAAGACTCCTCCAGCCACTTTTCCCAGGCCAGTGACCTCTTGTGGGGTGCTCCCTAGGAAAGAATGTGAATGAGGGTGTCTGCTCCCCTTTTCCAGTCCAGCTGCCCTCCTGGATCACATATCAAAGTGGTAAAGTGAGGGTCCCTACGCGGCTCCTCTGTGCTTTCCTGGCTCTGAGCAGTCCGGCACCTCTGCCGCGCTAGCGGGCAGCAGCCCGGATCAGACAATTATGAGGCATGGTGACAGGGCCACCGATGGTGGCGGAGGGAACCCTAGCCCTTCTCAACTCATTGCAGGAGTTGACCAGCGTTTCCTGTGAAGGCCAGATAATACATATTTTAGTTTTTATAGGCTAAGAGATGAGTCAAGAGTATGATGTAGATATTTATATGACCAAAGAGAAAACAGATTTCCACAATTGTTTAATTGAAACAATTTAAAACTTACTCATGGACACTAGAATTTGAATTTCATATATCTTCATGTCACAAAAGATTATTAATCTCAAGTATTTTTTCAATTATTTAAAAATATAAGGAATCACTCCTAGCTTACGGGCCATATAAAAACAGATAACAGGCCAGACGTGAACAGGTGGCTGTAGTTCGCAGACCTCTGGTTTATTGCCATCTCCGGCTCCGATTCCCAAAGTTGTTCGACATCGCCAGTAGAGGGCGCTGGAGGGACATCGCTGGGGAAGCTATTGAGCGTTTTTGCTCCTACTGCACCTTCTCTCAAATGGGCCACGTCCTGTGGGCATGGTGCCAGCTGTGCGCCCAACTGCGTGGACCTCGGCAGCCTTGGTACTCATCCCAGCCTGGTGACAGCCTCTCTGTGACCCACTTGATATACTTTCTTCTCCGATGGGAGGCCGAGACCCTGAAGTGAGACAGTGTGTACAAAGTGTGCAACTTCAAAATAGTCCTGAGTATAAACAGGCTGTGTGTGATGCCACCATAGGACTGGGGAGGAGCGGAGCTCAAAGCAAACATTCTGTCTCTCCCAGGACACTCTTCCTCAGCCCTCCAGGCCCAGGTTTCTCTCCCTGGTCCTCTGGCTCACAGACTCAGGGGTCTAAGCTGCCCCCAACCCTGTCTTGGAGCTGCTTCTGCCCCTCCATCTGTGTGGTTACTGCAACTTGGTCAGGGAAATGGAAAACGGCCAGAGAGTATTGAGGCTGCACTGTTCTCATCCATCCCCTGGTGGCTCTGCCTGTGTAGGGGACGGTCCCCACCCTGAGGCTGCTGATGCTGTCTGGCTTTTAGCCAGAGGCCTGTCCTGCCTTGGCCAGTGCCAGGTGAGAGAACCCTCCACTCATGGCTGGCTGGAGATGGTAACTTTGAGAGATACCCAGTGGCTGGGCCCTGGCTGTCCCTAGCCAGGCTCTGAGCATCTCCCTCTCTCCTCTCCCAAGCAGGCCTGGCCATGTGCCCCTCTCCAGACTGGCAGGCCAGTGTTACTGCCTGTACTGATGGGGGCTGCCCAGCAGGTACGTGAGGGTGAGCCTGCACTTGACGGGGTGGGCATTGGGCTGCCCTAGCTGCCTCTTTCCCACTGACTGACTGGGCCCCTGGTGGGCGTAAACCAGCTGTCTCTGGGCCCAGATGTGGCCTGGAGGTTCTGCCTGTGGCTTGGGCTCAGTGGGTCCCTCTTCGATCCTGCCACAGTAAGTCACACTATCACTGGCCCCAGCTCCTGCCTGTTTTCCTGAAGGTGTCACTCTGTGCCCAGATCAGGCAGTGAGCCCAGGTCCCTGGAAGGAGCCACTGGCTCCCATCAGGCTGCCTGAGACTCCAGTGTGGGGCCCATGTGGCTGCCTTTTAAGTCACATTCTGCCGGAGAGAACAGAAGGCCCTAACCAGGGCTCCTCAGCAATGAAGCAGACAGCTGAGGCCCCCGGTGAGGGTAGACATGGCACAGGCAAAGAGAGGGAGCTGCTGCTCTCTGCATCCTGGAGGTAGGGTGAGTGCACAGGCACAGCAGAGCCCCCTGCACATCAGAAGGGCTCAGACCAGCAAGGGGCTTTGCCAGGAGGCTCCTAAGGCCCAGAGGGGCCTGGCTGGTCCTGTGCCCTCAGCTAAGCCTGCGGGCTCTGGTTTCATCTTGCAGCTGGTGCCCGGGCACCCACGCTCCCTGCTAGGTGTCCTGGAGGTCCCAGTGCAGATCTGCCCCCTCCGGAGTTCCAGTCACCCCCTTTCTATTCCCCATTTGCACTCAGCCCAGGAACCATGTTCCTTTCCAGAGTAGCCAGACCTGGCCTCAGCCAGCCTTGCCCAGAGCCATGGACAGTGCAGCCAGGAGACAGTGGGAGGCAGGAGGGCATCGTGGAGGAGGAGGCTGGGCCCTCAGAGGGACAGACAAACAGGGAATGACTGTGGGCTGCTGCGTCTCACTCCTCCTGCTGCGAGATGCACCGCCCAATTCCCACTGGCCTCCAAGCTGCGCCACAGTCCTCGCTGTAATTAGTATCCCAGGGAAGAAGTGTCTCAGCTGGAGTCCATCTGCCCAGGCCTTGGCCCCACATGCTCTATTCCTTGGGGCTGCAGGGCTCATTTAACCTCTGCGGGGAGCAGGTGTAGAAGGCCGCAGGAATGGATTAACCTCGGTTAGTACAACAGACAGCCCTGCCCCAGCACCCGGCAGGCAGCAGCAGGGACCAGGGATGAGCCTCATTGACCTGCCCAGGGTCTGGGTGTGCAGCGAGAAGTCTGGGGCACCCCGATCCTATTTCTCAGGGCTGGGGCTCAGTAGTTAGAGTGGAGGAATCCAGAAAGCAATTTACAGGCTACCAGGGCCTTCCTGGGAAAAGTTCAGCTCTGAGAGGAGCCTGAGATCCTGGGCCCGCCCTCCTCCTCCTGAGGATCCAAAAATGGCGGGGAGGGTCCGGAACCTGCCTTCTCCCTGGTGGAGGAGTCTCGGATCCCCCTGTCCCTCCCGGGGCATCTGTGCCGCACAGAATCTTGGAATCGGAGCTTCTTTTGTAGACTCCAAGACCCTTTAACGGGGGCTTGAATCTCAGACTCTGCGCACCTCCCCTGTGCACATCATCCCGGGGCTGCAGGATCACAGATGCACTCAGAGAATCAGAGACAGAGTCATCAAATTAAGGAATCGCCGGGAAAGCTTCGCAACCCTAGTTACGTGTTCGGCACTTGGAATTACAGACGGCTCAGTGGAGGGGAGGTGGGCGTCCTGGCCCCTGCCAGGGACTTCGGTCTGCCTGGCGATGCAGAAGCCCCCTCCACTCTGCTTTGGGAATAACCACTTGAACTCTGGTAGGACAAGGGTCTCTGCTGGTCAAGGATGGCTGCTGACGCTGAGCTTGCATTTGCCCATGTGCCCACTCCTCTGTGCTGGTCTCTCCCCCGTGAGGACGCCGAACCAGAGGCTAAACCCAGCTGAGCACAGTTTGACCCTTGACCAGAGGGGTCTGAATCCCCCAGAGCAGACTTGGCCCCCAGGTCTCAGGCCCAGGACTGAGGAACAAGATGGGGCCGCTCGGCTCATGTGGACCCATTTCATTCATCAAAATGAGCAATAGAAGAAGCAAATCTGCTTGTGTTCAGGAGGAGAGACTGTCAAGGAGAGACAGACAGACAGGAAATGCTATGGAGAAGAAGTGATGTCCTGGGGTCCAGAGACAAATCCAAGCAGACCTCTGAAAGGAACGCTTACGATAAATATAAGTAAGCAAAAAAAACGAAGATGGCCCATTGCCTTCAGCATCACACACAGCTGTTAGGGTTTGCTCTCCGTCCTCCCTGCCTCACCCTGTCATGCTCCCCCAGCTTTGGTTCTTGGTGCTCCTGGAAGTGTCTCCTCTGCACCCGTGTGTGGCTAGCTGGACCATCTCAGGGTGATGGGCGGGCAGGTCAGGGGGCCAGGAGTGCTGGTAAAACCTGGAAAGGTCTTGCAAATCAAGAAACCCAACAGAGTGCCCCGTCCTCCCTCGCTCCTCCTTCCCAGGCAGCTACCCTAGGTGAGCTGGCTACTCCAGGCCACCCACTCACAGAGTCCCCTTGATCCCGCCCCGCAGCTCGGTGTCCCCACCTCATCCTGGCAGCCCCCTTCCCCGCGAATCCCTGCTTTACCCAGTGGAGTCTCTGCGGGTCCGTGGGCCGCCCCCACTCCAGGGTCTTCTGTGCTACGGCTCCTTAGACAGAAGTCCGTACCCTAAAATAATACGCATTTCCAGAGAGCAGGGAGATGCTAATTATCACCAGCGCCTTGATTGTCTCTTTTGAAAACCTCCATCTCAGAGCTCTGTAATAAAAGAACTAAATCCTAATTAATAAAAGACAGCGCTGTTCTGAAAGTGTGTTTTCCTGTTCTCAGACATTATAATCGGCAAGGGAGGATGAAAGAGGAAGAGGAAAGAAGAAAAGAGAAAAGGGCTATTAGCTTGGGGGTGGGACGCACAGGACTTCGGGGACAGGGCCAGCCAGGCCTCAGGTCACCACTGGGAAGGACAGCGTGTGGCCACGGGTGAGAGCAATTAAACCCGCAGAAATTATATTCATTTCTAGACCTCGGTTATCTGGACACCCTCTACCCTCTGTGTGGTGGTGGAAAGTAATCAGTGAAAATGGAGTGTGCTGCAAGGTTCCCGGTCCTGGTACGAAGCAGGCTAGGAGGAGTGAGGCTGTGCATGCAGACAGTGCCCTTGGGCAGGTGCCACTCTGCCAACCGGACACGCTAAGAACTCCAGGGTCCTAGAAAGGATCGTGGCCACTGAGGCTGCAAGAATCGAAGCTTGTATGGTCACAACAGATCAGACTTTTCTCACTGCAGACTCAGATCCTGTCGGCCAGCTCAATGGGGGACAGGCGCTGGCATCAGGGCAGCAGGAGCTGGCATGGGGCTCCCCGCAGGGCTGGATGGCCACAGCTGCGGGGTGTTCCCGGTGTCACGGGCCTGGGGGTGGAAATGCAGCTGGGAGAAGGTTGAGAGGGGTCTTGCAGGCTCACAGTCAGCTCTGGGTCCCTATTATTGCACAGGACTGTGGTGTCAGGGACCATGCTGAGGGTCTCAGGGACTCCAAAACCAGCTCATAGTCCAGGTCACTGAGTAGAAGCTACTCTGCCCCTCTTCCTGCTGCCACTGCTCTGCTCTGGGGAAGCCACTAGTGTCTCCAGGTGCACTGTGGGGACACCTGCACTCAGGATCTGCTCCTTCTGCTCCCTGCTGGCTGTCCTCAAGCTTCCTGAGGAGGGAGGGCTCAATGTGGACATGGAAGAATGTCCTGCCTCATTTCCCTGAGGCTCGTCCTACGTCCTGAGCACCAAGCAGGCTCCAGACCCGAGGGCAGTGAGGCTGCACAGTTAAACAAGCGGGCGTCCCCTCCAGAGACCTAGAGTCGGAGGAGGAGCAGGGCTACCTGCTCCACTGCTCCCCCAAACCCCAAGGTCTGAGTATAGGGAGGAGCAACAATGCACCCCAGGGAAAGGCCACATCTGGAAGCCTGTTCCTCGGCTCCCCCCTGCGCCCACCGTCCGGCTGGGACAGAAACACTTGGACTCACATCCGGCTGCCTGGTTCCCAGGCCCAGCCCAAGGCTGACGTGTCTGCCCGTCACTGAGCATTGCACAGATCGCTGGGCAAATTGATTTTTGGTAAATTGGTCATTTGGTAAATTGACTATTTGCTAAATGGATTTTCAGCAAATCAACCCAGAATCTCTACTTCAGAGGGCTGTTCACAGATTAAATGAGATAATGCATGAAAAAACACTCAGTGCAGTGCTGGCGCGCGGGCGGTGCTCACTGAGGGTTGACACTTAGTACAGATGCTGCTGTGGTGGGGCAGAGTCCCGCAGGCCTGGCTGGGGAAGGGTGCTCTAGGCCCTGATGTGGCGGGGCTGGGGCCTGCAGCGGCAGAGGGAGGGCTCAAGAGGAGCAGGGGCTCCTTAGGGGCCAAGATGATCCCTGAGCCGAGAGAGGGAGCCAGGCTGTGGGTGAGCAGGAGAGCCAGGCAGCCTCAGGCCAGCCCGAAGGCCCCTGCCCTCCTGGGTCCCTTCTCTAGAGGCCTTTCCCTGCTGCTCCGAGTGCAGGACCAGCCGTCCCCCAGCATCCTTCCATTAGGAGAGCCTCCCTGGGGGGCCTGGACACCCCCTCAGCACACTGCTCCCGCTGGGCTTGGTCCTTCTCGAGGCCTCTGAGTGGGGCGGGCCCTGTCCGGATGGCTTTGGGCACCTCTGACCCCTCCTCCTTGCAGGCTGCCCTAGACACAGCAGCCTGGAGAGGCCACTGGTCTGTGGCCGATATAGGCAAGTAACACTTAAGGACCCCCTATAACCTTCTCATCTACTTCAGACCGAAAAAACCCTCTCTTTTTGTTTAAATTAATTTGGATTGGCTTTTCCATCACTTGTGACTAAAAGATTCTGCATGGTTGACTGCATTGTTCTGTCCTTGCTGGGGGAGCTGTGGGCACAAAGGCTCCCTGCTTCCTCCCAGGTCATCGGTGCAACCTCTGAGTCATCGCTCCGTTTTGACGGATGAGCAGATGAACGATCTGCCCCGTAGCCCAGGTTGGACACTGCTCCAGCCACTCTCCTGCACCTGCTCCTCTCCTTGAAGCTCAGTGCTCAACGCTGGACTCAGGATAGAAACGCAGGGCTGCCCGTGGGCCCAGCCAGGGGACCACGGCAGGCGATACGTGATGTGGGGTGGAAACTGGGGCCCTGGAAATGGCTAGAGTTGGACATACAGGTGTGAAAAAATAGCTAAGCAACTTCCTCTCAAGTTAATAAGCTGCCAGAAATCTTGAAGAAAACCCAGTAAGTGAATGGGTTGTGCTTGCTCTGTATCGGGAGCACGGATGAACTCATCCCCTCTTCTCCCCGCTCCTCCTGGGGTGGGAGGTGGCCTGGGGCTGCTGACTTCAGCCCGCTCTCCCTGAGTGCTTGGACCCACACTGCTGCTGGACGGACAGTGCACGGCCTCTGCCATGTTGGGGTCTGGGCAGGATCCCGTTTCCTGGCTGCCCAGAGTAGCCTCAGTTCCAGGAGTGGGGCATTTCTGGGTCCTCAGGGAAAAGGACACAGAGGCCAGATCTGCTGTCTTACTAACACAAAGAGGTGATGTTAAAACCCTTTAGCCTCAGGCCCCTCGCAGCTGACACCAACTAGGGGTGATGGCATTCAGGGACCTGCCGCAAGCCCAGCTCCGTCAGGCCCTCGGCCCTGGCCCCTCCCACTGCTGGGCTTTTATCTCTGTTCTTTCAGTGGGAGCTTGGGGTCCAGCAGAGGCCCCGAGAAGACAGTGGTGCATGCTGAGGGGTACCAAGGGCTGCGGAAGTGAACCGGGACTCTGCTCAGGAGGGCTGGAGCCAGTGGGCTGCTTTCAGTCAAAGCTGAGGGCTGATTGCATGGATGGGAGACAGCAGGGTCTCGGGGGACAGACTTCCAGGCCCCCTTGTACCAGCCCGTCTCCAAGTCCCCTCTTCCCTTTCTCTAGGTTCTCCCTGCCCTGTCACATGGCAGATGGGTACAGGGTTTGGATCTCAATCCCCACCCCAATAAGATTGGTCTGTTTTGGTCGGGGGGAGTCAGGGACTACTGTGCTAGGACAGGGGAGGACGAGTGTCACAGGAGCTGCCCCTGCCCGACGCTGGGCCTGTTCGGTTTTGTTTCCGTTCTCACATGCAGCAGAAGGAGCTTTCTCAGAGGAGAATTATTCTCCTTTACAGCACCCTATTTTTCCTTGGATTTCCTTTTCTCAGTCTGTAATGTTTTAACTCATTTATTGGGTTCCATGGATTATTGTCACTCTGACAACTAGGAGGGCGGGAGCTGCTATTTTCCTGAGCCTGGGAGCACTGTTGGGCCGATGGAAGGTGCTGGATGCCCGTGAGAGAAGGGAGGAAGGAGAGAGGGGAAGGAAGAAAAGGAGCAGATAGGGAGGAAGAAAGGAGGGAAGGCAGGTAGACCCTTTGCTACCTGCTAAAGGAGCAGACATTTCACAATGAGGAGGTGGCGTCGCTCCGGCTCTGGGTTAGAGTTGAATTATCAGTGTGGATAATCACAGTGCGCTTCACCATGTGCAGTGTGCACTGCTGGCCCACAGCTCTCACCATGGCCTGCTGATCCTCCCGACACCATTGGAAGAGGTGACCGTGATCGTGCGCTCTGCTGACAAGGGGCCTGGACCCTAAACTGCCAAGTAGCTGGTGAAGAACAAAGCCAAGGCTCGGGCTCCATGCTCAGAACTCCACACCATGCTGCCCTACTGTGTGCCCTTCCACAGATGGATCATGGTGGGGGACTTGCTTAGCCTCTCTGGATCTCAGTTTCACTTCCCATGAAATGGAAACAAATCCTTCTTCATGGGGTAGCTGAGAGATGAAGAGAGAGTGGGGCTGTGGCCCTGCTGACATATTTAGGCCAGAGGGTCCCTTTGAGTGGGGTGTGTCCCATGCATGGTGAGGTGTTGGACAGCTTCTCTGGCCTTTGTCTATCAGATGCCAGTGGTATCCCTCTGCCCCTAGATGCGGCTGATGTTTACTATTATTATCATCAGGATGATTGTCCCGGGGCAAGGGCTTCACCCGTCTTGCTCACTTCAGTGTCCCTGGGGCCTGCGCTGCCCTGGCTCATAGTAGGTGCTCAGGGCATGGGACTGGGAGCATCTGACCACACTGCTAGGGAACTGGGGTCCCCTCTGCATAGCTGGATGGAATGTCCCAGCCGTAGCCTGCCCCCCTCTGCAGGGGTGACAGCACCTGACTCACAGGGACAGTGTCACTTCTCAGATGCTCAATCTGTTTCTCCCTTTCTTCTCACCCTCGTGCTCCATTATTGCGCCAGCTGGACTCTGGCAGAGCTGGTGGCAAAATGACAGAGAGCCAAAGTCTTAGCGCCCTCTGCTCCGGCTTTTATCCACCTGCTTTCATGCGGCTGGAGCCCTGGCTGTCACTCAGCTGGAGAAATGTCAAAACTATATTAAATTATAGGGCACGAGTGAGCAGTAAAAGAGCACTTGTCACCTACCTGCTGCACAGGGCGGAGAGGACCCTTCCTGGCCTGGGCTCCAGGGCTTGCTTATTTCCTGTCCCTCCGTATTGCTGTGCCTGGAGAATGGGGAGAATGGGGGGCTGAGAAGGAGAGCGGTGCGAGGCGGGGCCCCTCATTCATGCGCAGAGGTGGGCAGTGGCCAGCGTGCCAGGACAGGCAGGGCTGCAGGCTCCAACTCAACCAGCTCAGTCAAGGCAGCTGGTGGCTGGAGTTATTTTTTCCTCCCTACATTTGTTAATTATTTTAACATCTTTATCGAAGTATACCTGAAATACAATAAACCGCGTTATTTCAAATGTACAATTTGAGAACTTTGACATAAGTACGCACCCCTGAAATCATCCCCACAGTCAATACTGTGAACAAATCCATCACTTCAGACTTTCCTGTGCCTCTTAATAATCCTACTCGCCCCCAATCAAAGCCCCCTCCCCCACCGACCTGCTTCCTGGTCACCGTAGATTAGATTTCATTTTCTAAAACGCTACATAAATGGAGTTATACAGTATGTGCGCTTGTCTGGCTTCTCGCACATAACGTAATTATTTTGGAATTGAACACTGTTGTGTATATCATTAGTTTATTTCTTTTTAATGCCGAGTGATAGTCCATTGAATGACTATGCTGCAATGTGTTTATCCATTCACTTGTTAATGGACCTTTGAGTTGTTTCCAGTTTTTGGCTATTACGAATAAAACTGCTGTGGATCTTTGTGTACAAGCCATTTGTATGCTGTACCTTTGTTTTCTTTTCCACAAATTGCAAAGGGTGCAATTGATCAAATGGTAGGTGTATGCTTAAGCTTTTAAGAAACCACACACTGTCTTCCAAAGTGGTGTGTGGCGCTGTGTATAAATTTCTGGTCCTCTGAGTCATTGCTGCTTGGTCATGGTAACTTGCATTTACTTAATGTCCAGTGACACGGGACATCTTTTTATTTGCTTATCTTTCATTCGTATGGTCATTTTTGGTGAAATTTCTGTTCAAATCTTTGGCCGTTTTAAAAATTGAGTTGTTACTTTTCTTATTATTGAGTTTCCAGAGTGTTCTACAGTGTGAATGCAAGTCTTTCATTAAATGCATGATTTTCTCTCACTCTGTGGCTTTCTTCTTTTTCTTCATTGAAGAGCAGAAGTAGTGCATTTTGATGAAATCCAGGCTGTCAGTTTCTCCTTTATGGATGAGCTTTTGGTGTTTGGATGAGCTTTTGGTCTGAGAAATCTTTGCCCAGATACAAAGTCATAAATATTTTCTCCTATTTTTTTCTGTAAGTTTTATAGTTGTAAGATTTGAATTAAGGTCTAAATAAATTTTGAGTTAGTTTTTATATATGGTGAGAGGCAGGACTTGAGATTCATATTTTCATATATGGACATCTACTCATTTTGGCATAATTGAAAAACTATCCTTTCTCCACTGGCTATCCTTTCTCTTCTACCTCTCCCAAACGTCACTTGTCCACACACAAGTGAATCCATTTCCGGGGCCTCTTCTCCTCCACTGATTAATTTGTCTTATCTTTCCACCAACACCATAGTATCTTGACTGCTGAAACTTTATATTAAGTCTCAAAATCAGGTGTCATTGGCATACCAATTGTTCCTTCTTTTTGGCCATTCCAAGTTCTTTGCATTTGTATACACAATTTAAAAACAAATTAACTATATTTTTAAAAGACTGCTGGGATTTTGCTTGTCACTGCATTGAATCTATTCAATCAGTCTTAATAATATGGAGTCTTCCAACTGAGCATAGAGTCCTTCAGTTTATTTAGGTCCTCTTTAATTTCTCTCAGTCATACTTTGCAGTTTTTAGAGCTCAAGTTTAATACGTCATTTGACAAGTATATCCTTCATATTTTTTATGTGCTTTTAAATGGTATTATTTTAAATTTTAAATTCTGATCTCTATCACTAGCACATATTGATATTTTATTTTGCAATCTTAATAAACTCCAGATTGATCCTAGTAGTCTTTTCTGCAGAGTCTATTCGATTTTCTACAGCACCAATCTTGACATCTGTGTACATCTTTTCTTCCTTTCCGATCTGGTTGCTTGAATTTCATTTTGCCGTCTTCCTGTGTCACCTGGGATCTCCAGCACACATCTGAAAAGAAGTGATGACAGCAGACATTTCTCTCCTGCTCCTGTTTTTAATAATATCTCATTTTTAAGAATAATATGAATGGAGATGTTTCATAAATGCTTTTTCATTAAGGTAAGGAAGTTCCTAGTTTGCTGATCATTTTTATGATGAATTCATATTGGATTTTGTAAAAAATTGGCATCTATTTTGATGATCATATGGTTTTCCTTTTCCAGCTCCTTAATATAGTGAATTATACTGATTGATTTTCAAATGTTAAACTCATCTTGCGTTCCTGGAATAAATTCAGCTTGTTCATGATGTACTATATTTTTTTCTGGTATTGTTGGATTTGAGTTAAACTCTTGTTAATTTGTTTTGCCTTTATGCTTATGAAGGATAGTAGTTAATGGTTTCCTTTCTTGTAATGTCTTTGTCTAGTTTTATCAAGATTGTGTTGGCTTTATAGATGAGTTGGGAAGTATTCTCTTCTCTTTTATTTTCTGGAAGAGTTTGTATATAATATTATTTATTCCTTAAATCTTTAGTCAAGTTCTCAAGTGAAGCCATCTGAGATTAGAGATTTTCTGTGTTGGGGAGATTTTTCACTTCAAATTCAATTTTTAAAGTATCTTTAATGTCTTTTTCTTCTTAACTACGCTTTAATAGTTTGTGTCTTTAGGGGAGATTTCCCATTTCCTCTAAATTGACCGATTTATTGACATAAATTTGATCACAATATTCCGTCTTCATTCTTATGTATATTCAGAATCTCTATCATGTTATGTTTCTCCACTTGATATTAGTAATCTTTCTTTGTTTGTTTGTTTTGAGCAGAGTCTCACTATGCCTCTCACTATGTAGTTTAAGCTGGCCTTGAACTTGCAGTGATCCTCTTGCCTAAGCTTCCCGAGTGCTGGGATTACAGGCACGCACCACCATGACCAACTTGACATTAGTAATCGTTTATCATTTTTTCTCTCTTTTGTTCCTAACCCATCTGCCTAGGGGCTAACCAATTTCACTGACTTTCTTAAAGAATCAGTTTTTGGTTCTGTTGATTTCCTATGTTGATTTTCTAATTTCGATTTTGTTAATTTCTACTCTGTCCTTTATTCCTTTCTTCTACAGAGTTTGTGCTTAACTGGTTATTCTGATTTAGATTTGAAATGTCCCCCAAAGACCCATATGTTAAAGGCTTGATCACCACCCTGTGGCCCTATTGGGACCTTTAAGAAGTAGGACCGAATGGGAGAAAGTTGGGTCACTGGGGACACGCCCTTGAAAGGGATACTGGGATCACTATGCTCTTCTTCTCTTTTTGCTTCCTAGCATCACGAGGTGAACAGCCTCTTCCTCCGTGTGTTCCCACCATGACGTACTGTGCTGCCACAGGCCCAAAGAAAGAGGATCAAGCGACCAGGCACTGACACCTCTGAGACTGGGAGCCAAAATAAATTTTTTTTCTTTTAAGTTGATTTTCACAGGTATTTTCCCATAGCACTAGAACTCTGACTAACACAGAGACTAAAATCATTAATTTGAAATCTTTCTTTTCAAATACAGATGTTCGAACACCAGTTTCCTCCTCAGCAGCATCTCACAAATTTGAATGTGTTGTGTTTTACTATTTGCCCATTTTAGAATACTTATTTCTTTCTCTATTGATTCCTTCTCTGACCTTTGGGTTATTTAGGACTGTATTATTTAATTTTCAAATAGCTGAGAACTCTTCCAGATATCTTTCTGTTATTTTTAATTTCACAGAGGTCAGAGAATGTATTTTGTGTGTCGTGAGCCTCCTGTCTGGTTAATATTAGAAAATGTTCTATATTCACTTTAAAAGAATATACATTCAGTCATTGTTGGGTATAATATCAGTTTAGGTCAAGTTGGTTAATAACACTTTTCAAGTCTTCTACTTACTGACTTTTTTCTAGCTACTTACCTTCTCAATAATTGAGAAAAGGGTATTAAAATGTTTTGTTTTACTTCTGCATTATCTAGCTAAGGTATAGGGTTTCTGAGTCCTATGGCAAGTGTATGTTTGTTTATCTTTGTAAGAACCTGTCAAACCATTGTCCATGGTGGCTGCACTATTTTGCCCCACCACCAGCAATGTATAGAAATTCTAGTTGATCTGCTTCTTTGGTAGTGTCTGGTATTTTGTTCTAATAGATGTGGAGTGGTTCCTCACTGTGGCTTCATTTATATTTCCCTAATGGCCAATTGCCTTTGTTCTTTCACGAAATGTCTCTTTTTGTGAGTTCTCTGTTCCTCACTCAACAAAATTACAGTTTTAAAGTTCAATAAAGTCCAATTTATCCATTTTTCCTTTTTGGGTTGTGCTTTTAGTTTTACATCTAATAACTCTTTACATATCTCTAGATCATAAAGATTCTTTTCTTAGGATGTTTTCTAAAATTTTTATAGTTTTACATTTAGATCCATGACCAATTTTGAGTTAATTTTTGTATAAAGTATGAGATTTAGCATGATCATTTTTTTTGACTATGAAATTTCCATTGTTCCAATACCATTTGTTGAAAGGGCTACTTTTCCTTCACCAAATTGCATTTGCATCCTTGCCAAAAATCAGTTACACATGTTTCTTGGGGGTTATTTTTGGGTTTTCTATTCTGTTCCATTGATCTATATGTCTGTCTCTCTGCAAATATCTTTGCCGATATTTTAGTTGAGATGTTTGTTTTCTTACTGTCAAGCATTGAGGGTTCTTTACACACTCTGCATATAAATCTTCATTCGATATTTTGTTTGCAAATATTTGTTCCACTCTGCAGTTTGTATCTTCCTTGTTTTTGGAAAAATGAATGTTTTAAAACTTTAAAAAAATTCTAATCTATTGTTCTTCTTTAACTGATGGATTATACTTCCAGTGTCATTTCTGGGAACACTTCATCTAAACCTAGGTCATGAATACTTTGTTTTAGAAGTTTTGTAGTTTTACATTTTTCATCTTTATCCATGATCTATGTAGAGTTAATCTTGTGTAAAGTTTAGGTTAAGATTCTTTTTCTTTTTTAATTTGTATGTAGATGATCAATTGTTACAATGCCATTTGAAGCACTGCTTTTGCATTTTTGCCAAAGATCAACTGACTGTATGTGTGGGTGTATTTTTGGACTATCCATATTATTCCACTGATCTATATGTCTGACTCTTTGCCAGTACCACATTGTCTTGATTATGGTAGCTTATTGTTAGTCTTAAAATTAAGGTGCATGATTCTTTCAACTTTGTTCTTCTTTTTGAATGTTTCTTATCTATGCTATCTATATTATTCATATATATAAATGCATATATAAATAAATAAAATATATGTGGTAAATTGGCTTATTTACGTGCTTGAAGATTCCTATCCATAAGGAATCTTTGCATTGTCTTTTTTATTTTTTAAACAGCATTTTGTGATTTTCAGCATGTACTGTACATGTTTTATGAAATTTACACTTAAGTATTGAATTTTCCTTGGGGGCGATTGTAATTGGTATTGTATTTTCAAAGACATCAACTCAATACAAAATTATGTATACACTGTGTATATTTATTTAATTCCTTTTTTTTGAAATTTAAATAATAAGAAAAAATGCATATCTGATGCTTTTTATTATCTTGTATAGATCTATATATCTATGTGGTATCATTTTCCTTTTCTGTTAAAGACTTAAACTTTATTTTTTGCTATGCCAATCTTCATATATCTGCAAAAGATTTTATTTTTATCTTCACTTTTAAAGATATTTTCACTACTTGGGTTTACAGATTTTTCTTTCCTTTCAATACTTTAAGAAAGTTGACTTAGAGTCTTCTTGTTTTCATTGTTTCTAGAGAGAAATTGACTCTCACAGATATTTTTTTTTTCTTTTCCTGTGTTGACTCCTAAGACCTTATCTCTACTCACTGGCCTTCAGAAATTTGATTGTGATGTCTTTTAGTGCAGTTTTATTCTTGTTTCTCATGCTTGGAATTTGTTAAGATTCTTGGATCTCTGTGTTTAGAGACTTCAACAAATCTAGAAAAATTTCTGCCATTACTTTTTCAAGTATTTTTGTACTCTTACTCCCTTCCTATTCCCTTCTTTGGAGACTTGAACTGTAGCAGGGATCCATGAGGGGTACATTTCAAAATTTCCAGTGGATGCCTGAAACTATGGATAGTACTGAACCCATGATTTAATGCCTTTTCCATCTTAATTAAGCACCTATTCACATCCTATGGCCATAACTTTTGCAGTTCAAGTTGTGACAGCAAAACATAAACTAGTAAGAATTTATTTGTACTTCTTCATAATTTCATGGATAGAAGATTTACTCTCACATAGATCTTAGTAACCTCAGAATTTTTTCTTTTTTACATGGAAAACAGTCACATCTTCACGGAGAGAAAGCACGGCATGGCTTCTCTTTGGCATATGTGAATTGTCAGGATCACTATTCTTGTGCTTATAGTTATTATTAAGTAAAATAAGAGTTATCTGAACCCAAGATTTGTAAACTCAGGAGTCGATCTGATAACTAAGATGGCTACTAAGCAACTAATGGATGGGTAATGTATATTGCATGGATACTCTGGAGGACAGGAGGATTAACACCCTGAGTGAGATGGAATGGGAGAACGTGAGACTTCATCACACTGCTGAACAGGATGCAATTCTAAATTTATGAATAGTTTATTTTTGTAACTTTCCATTTACAGTTTTTGGACAGCAATCGACTGTGTATGGCTATAACCATGGAAAATAAGACTATGGATTGCCTTGCTGTAAGTTATCACACAGCTCATAGCTGCTTTTTAAATTTTTCATTAAATTATTTTTCTCTGTGTTTCATTTTGGATAGTTTCTATTGCTATTCTTTTAAGCTTGCTAATCTTTTCTTTGGCAATTTCTAATCTACTGTTAACCCTATCTAGTATACTTTTCATTTCACATATTGTAGTTTTCATCTCTAGAATTTGATTGGTCTCTTTTTTATATTTTCCATATCTCTAATAACTTTTTGGAGAAATTGAATATAGCATTAGTAGCAATTTTAATGTCTTTATCAGCACATCCTATCGCCTCTGGTAGTTTAGGGTCGGTTTAAATTGATTTTTCTCCTCCTCATGGGCCATATTTTCCTGCTTTGTATGCCTGGTAACCTTTGATGAGATGCCAGACATTTTCAATTGTATGTAGCATGGTGGGTATATTTGTGTCCTTATAAATATTCCTGAGCTTTGTTCTGGGACCTAGTTCTGTTGCCTGGAAACAGTTAGAGCCTTTCAGGTCTTGCCTTAAGCGTTGTCAGGTAGGACTGGAGCAGCATTCTGCTAGAGCTAATTTTCCCCAGTCCTGAGAGCAGAATACTTCACCTAATCCTAGCTGGACCAGGGCAGTCTCCAGTGTTGGCAGTAGGAGAAGTGCGGTTGCTGGCCAAGTGTGAATGCTGGACACCATTCCCTCCGGTCCTCTTGGCTCGTTCTTTCTCAGTCCCACATATTTTCTTTTCATGTGTGTGCTGATGAATTCTCAGTGGAATACTACAGGTGGGTCTTCTGCCGATCCCCAGACTCTCTGTACACGGCTCCCTCTGTGGCACAAGAATGCATTGCATAATGATGCCCCAGTCCGTGGGGCTACATATACAGCGGTGGGCCCCAAGAGCGCACTGCCTAGTGGTGCCGTAGCCACCATGCTTGTGGAAGTACGCTCTCTCGTGTCTGAACAATGACGAAATTGCCCGACAACATACTTCTCGGAATATCTCCCCACTGTTCAGCAATGCAGCCTGTCCTGTGAAACGTAGTTGCCTTTTTCTCCCAGGACATTCAGCTCCAACTCCTCAATTCAGAGTGTTTATCAGTGCACCTGGTGCCGTGAGACTTTCCAGGAGATAACAACCCCCAAGGATGTCTCTGAGTTTCCCTTTCGCTGTACTGGGTCCAGGATCATTTCTTCTTGCTCTGCTGTCTTTTTATAGGCTTTAAAAGTCTCTGGTCCAGATCAGGCATCTCATTTCTCCTCTGGGGAATGAGGCTCAGAGAGGGACAATAACCAGTCTGAAATTACACAGCACTGAGGCAAGTTCAGGACCACGGTCTAGACCTCTTGACCCTGGCTTCAGTTTTCCTCAACCCTGGCTGACGAGGACGGCTCCATAAAGGCAGCACGTACTGGGCTGCTCAGTCTTGGGCACCTGCTGTCAGTGCTGGGAGGGCTCTGGTGCCAAGAGGCCTCTTTTGTCTCCAGTCTGGCTTCTGTTTCTCTCTTAGTGATTCCAATTTTGGGAGCATTTTTTGTCTGTGTTTTTAATTCTCTTGTCTCTCATTGTGCTTTCTCTCTGGGTAATCTGAGGCTTGCAGGCAGCTAAGTACGATGTGTACATTAAAATGAAACGCAATAAAAAATAATTGAACATATTTCTTTCATGTCTGAGCGGTGGATTAATTTCCCTGGCACATCCCTGTTTCCTCTTTGTTCCTTCTGTTTTTATCTGAGGTTTTGCTTCTCCTCCCCAGAATCTCTGAGATTCGGATAGCTCGCTGGTCCTGCTTGTTAGAGATACACACAGAACCCTGAATCCACTGCCCCAGTCCCAGACTGATAAACCTTGTCCCCAGGGCAAGGAAGGAAGGGCCATTGTCTATGTCTGTGCACTCCTGGGAGGATCAGCAGACCTGTGGGGGAGGGCGTGGGGTCTCTGCCAAGGACAAGAAGGGAAGGCTGGGTAGGGACAGCAGGCCTGGGAGGGTGCCCTGTGGATGCACTTGTCTTTTAGGCAAGGACTCTGCTAGGAAGACACCCTCATTCCCGCTCGTGCATTGGGAAAAGTTTGTCCTTCTGGCTGTTTGAGGCTGAGGCCACATGTCCACGGTTGTCACCTTCAGCCACGATAGCCATGTGGGTTCCAGTGGGCAGCGGGATCCTCAGGGATACCCTGGACATGGCTGTGACGTGAGGGCTCAGCTCGCAAGGGAGCAAGGGACGTCCATAGAGTAGAGGTGGATGGGAAGTTTCTAGTGTGACTAGAGCCATAGAGATTGGGAGAGGGACCCAATCTCTGGAGCCTCGGTTTCCCCATCTCTCAGCACACATCACAAGGGCTTAATGGAAGGTTAAATAAAACGAGATCTGTAAAATGCTAAGCAGGTGCCTGGTGCAGACGCAGTAGGTCCCGAGTACACAGAGGCTGTGAAATTCATCCATTCATGTACTTATTCACTCATTCAGTCCTCCCGTCCATTTTGAGAATTCAGCGTGGAGTAACTCCAGGCACCAGACGTCAGGGGGAGGAGAATAAACTCTCCCATCGCCCAGGCAGCTCACGGTCTGCTGTTGAGACTGAAACCAGCTCTGTCTACTGGGACCAGGACAGGGATTCACGAAGTGTCAGTTCCTGCGTCCCTAAGGGAGGTTATCACAAAGCTGTTCACTTGGAGGCGCACAGCCCTGTGATCCTCGAAGGCTTCTCGGGTTTCTGGGGGCCCCTGAGGAAAGCAACCATCCCTGAGTCTCACCCGAAAGCCTCTGTGAGCTGGTTCCCATGGGGCTTGGGGGACAGGCATCCAGAAGAGAGGTGGGGTGTGCATAAAGGTAGAGGGAGCCAGGGAGAGAAGGGGTGGAAAGGAAGCCGTAGCAACAATGACAACAGAACACATTTCCGTGCTCAAATGAAGAGACTTGGCCACAAGGGGTAAGTGCTTTATTTAGGACACATATCTGGGGTTTGGACCAAGAACACTAGCTTTACACTCTGGCTCTCAGCCATGAAGCCAGAGGGACAGAAAGTGTAGAGAAGGTTGGCCGAAACCCTGCCAGCCTGGCACAGGCCTCTGTCTCGATGAGCTGAGCTGCAGTGAGGACCAGGCCTATAATTCTGACTTTCAGTCTATGTGCCATAGAGCCATCATAATGTCTGGTGCCCATTGGGCGCCAGGTAGATGTGGTCAGAGCCATTACAAGTCAGAGGAAAAAGGTGCAGGCTTGGTGATGGGGTGGGGCACGGTGCCCCTGCATCCTCCAGTAGGGGCCTTTGGAGGCCTCCCAGAAGGACTAGTGCTGGCTCTGCCTAGCCGCCTCCGTGGAATCTCTTTATTAGATCTGCGGCCAGGATAAAGTGACCCGCTCAATCATTCCCAAATGGGCCACAGCGAAATGCAAACCTCACTGCATTCTACATGGTGGCCACCACTTGCTATCCACCAATAATATCATAGGAGTTAAAGGGGAGGTGGCCAGGGCACCAAGGAGAATCCCCAGAGTCTACACCTTAAGGACAGAGCCAGTGACCAACGGTGAGGCAGGTCAGTGTGAGCGTCTGGCCGAGACTGCCACACCTCTCTCCAGCAGGATGGGGTTCCTGAGGTCCAGGCTGGGGGTGGACAAGCCACCGCTCTGTGTCAGATACTGCCAGAGTCAGAAAGGGAGATCATGTAGACTCAGATGAGTGCGGAGAGCAGATGGATGGAGGACAAGGTGTGGCCTCTGTCCTTGAATCTCCCAAGAGCAGTTGGTTTCCTCAGGTGGCAAGGCTTGCTCAGGGGAGCGCAGGCCACACGCTGTTGTCCCCCATCCTCCACTGCTGTTCAGGGCCCTTCCCCCTGGCCATGGCTTCTGGTTTTTGCTTCCAGCCACCTTCACACTGGGGACCATCTCCAAGGATCTTCTAGGATGGCCCTAGACCATCCACTTAGACATCGTGCAAGGGCTGCTGTGGGCTGGGCTCTAAGCTGGGTTCCAGGTGCTGGCCACACACCAGGCCTTCCCACTAAAAATGGTGGGAAGATAGTTAACTATTCATTTACTTATTCATTCATTCATTTGACAAACTCTTGCTGAATGTCTGCAACATGGCCCATGCTGCCCAGACACTTGGGGGTGTGTGTGATCTTCCTGCTTGGACAAAGTCTAGGACTTGTGCCCCTGGGCAGAGTCAGACCCTGGCCCCAGCCGGCCCAGCCTGTGTCCCCCTGACCTGCTCTGGTGGTTCCCTGCACTTGTTTCTGGTCTGGTGGCCATCCCCACCCTGGGAAGGGCTTCACCTGGCAGAGCTATGAGTTGGACATGATCTTGGCGACTGCCTCTTTCATCCCACACTGCGGTATAAATTTTTACCACATAACAAGCCCACACCCCACACACCTCTCTCCACAGGTTCACACATCACCTCACCTGCGAACCCAGTACACCTGCTGTGAGATGTGTCTCACCTGTGTGGGGTCCCTTGCTGTTGGCCTCTCATAGCCCAGAATAGCCCAGGCCTCATTCCCATTTCATGGCTCCCAAGAAATTGAAAACTAAAGAAATGCTGAACAACAAAAAAACAAATTAGAATTAAAAAAAAAAAAAAAAAGAAATGCTGAACAGGGTCCCAAAAGGTGCCCTGCGCAGCTCGGAGGAGACAGAGTGTGAAGCAGGACTGGGCCGGGCTCTGGCCTCCACCTCTGCTGCCATCATGTGCTCAGCGACTCCTCTCCTGGCCTGTCCTGAGCACCAGAAATGTGGGGCATTAGCAGTGAAAACAACAACAAAAACACTCATCAGTTTACCCCAAACTGGCCCTTTCCCTGGTAGCTCCCTATTATGGCAGCGTGTCAAGAGCTCCTGTGGTGGAATGAGGCTGATTTCACTCCTCGATCACGTCTGCTGGAAAACGAACTGTGCCAAACCTCCCGAAGCCACCTGTCACACTGAAGTGTTTTGGGGGAGACAGATTTCTTACTCTGGTGGCAAAATTCATTTGCAGTGATCCTCAATCCAGTCCCCCTGCGAAGCGGGGAGCTGACATTCCAAAGCCAAGACCCCAAACAGTCTCTTCTTCCCACTCGCCCTCACGCCTGGTGCCTTGTCCTCTCTCACTTACAAGATAACGGTGCAGCAGACAATCGTGGCTGGTGCAGTGATAACTATTTGGTTCCTCATGACAGTTTTTCAGGGGAAAGTGACAGAGCACACAGCCTTGTCCATCAGTGTTTGTGAGGGGAAGGAGGAGGCGCTGCCGTGGGTAGGGGATTGGCGGGCCACGCGACCTGAGTCTGTGTGCAGGAGGACGCCTGGGAAGATGAAGCATGCTTGTCCCCGTGGAGGCTGGGCTGTCCCTTGTCTCCCCCCAGCTCTCCTCGCTACATCTCTCCCATGCTCTGTCTCTCCGTGTGCCTGTGAGAAGTTTATCTTGTATTTGCGAAGGACTTTTACCTGCATTTCATTCATTCATTCATTCACTCATTCATGCCTTTGCTCGTTCATTCATTTACGTTATTTAGCTCTCAGTCACTGGAATTTGCTGTGGTTTGTGATCCGTGTGAAGCTCTGGAGTTGCAGAGACCGACAAGATATGACTTTAATCTTCAAAAACGCAGAAGAATAAGGATAAATAGCCATGAGCCTGAACCTTGAAGGTCATGAAAGGCAGGAACCGGATACAAGGCAAGTGCATCCACCAGTCAGGGTGTGCTGGGTGTCAAGTCGCAGAAAACCCAGCAATGGTGGCTCGAGCAAGTGAGATCGTGCACAAGAAGACATCTGGAGGGAGATGGTTCCGAGTCAGTCAGTGATGCTGACAAAGATCCAGGGTCTTTCCCCTTTTTCTGTCATCGTTCCTGAGACTGTGGTTGTCTCTTTCCTTATTTCTCACCCCATGTTTGCAAGATGGCTGGCACAGCTCCAGACATCATGTGCTCACACCACAGTCTTCTAGTCAAGTAGGATGGGATGCAGTGGAACAGCAAACAGGCTTTTTGTTCTGCAGTAAGCCCTTTAATTAGGAAAAAAAATACTTCCTAGAAGCAGCACTCTTTCTTGAGCAGATTTCCCCTCACATCCTGATGGCAGGTTTGGGGCATGGCCTACCCTCAAAACAATCTGGAGAAGAGGGATGGGTACCACGCTCAGCACTAACCCAGGGCAGGCGAGCCCGGCGCAGAGCCTCAACTGTCTCAGGCCTGTGTGATTGGGGGACATCCTTGACCGCCTGGAGCCCTGCCCCGCCTGGTTCATGGGGTCCCGATCATAACAGGGAGGCCGTGGAGGTGACATGGGGTCCTGGGCGGGTGCCTGACGCACGGGGAGTTAGCAGTGTGCGCTGCCGCAGCGCTCAGGCCATCCGAAGCGGGCTGTGGCACCTGCTCCTTCCTGTCCTGGCTACACAGGCAGGTCCATGAGATGGTGCGCGTGAACGCTTCCTGCCCAGGCTGGGCCCTCACTGTGCATGCTCACTGGGTCCTCACCCCACCTCACAGCTGAGAAACTGAGGCTGGGGAGGCGGCCCGGGTCAGGGAGGACAAGTGGCCCCGGGTGGTCGGATTCCAGCTGCTGGGCCTGAGCGGAGCTGGCCCGGCAGGCACCCGGGAGCCCTCCCCTCTGATGGCGGCCAGCGTCACCTCTCCTGACCCTCTTCTCCATCCCTCCGGGCCCTAGAGCCCTCCTGTGGTGTGGGGCGCATCGCCCTTCCTCCCCAACCATCAGGGGACATGTTTTGTGTCACTGGTGTGGGGTCACGGCAGGCAGCAGGCTGGTGGATCACCAGCTTGTGTTCTCTGAGGAGCAGCAGGGCTGTGCAGAACGCCAGCACGTGCTCACGGTGGCTAATTACACTCTGTGCTTATAGAGGTATCAAAATACGCAAACCCACTTCTCAAAATTGCAGCCCTACAGCTCGTCGCCGTTCAGTACCTGCCTGCCAGGCTCCTCGCCGGCACTGAGATGTGAGCTTGGGCACCACGTGTGACCTGATCCCATGTCCAGCCTGCCGGGGAGGCCTTGGCCTTCGCCGCTGCTGGCCCTGCATAGACTTACAGCCTTCGCTAACTTGTCTGGAGGGATGGCCTGGTCATCCCGCTTGTGGGGCAGGGATTGGAGAGACAAGACCCAGAGAGCAATATCTCCATTTTACAGATGGGGAAACTGAGATTTGTCTCCCTTCTCATCACTCACAGTACCGTTTACTGAGTGTCTGCTATGTGCTGGGCTCCCTTCTATGCCCTGAGGAGGCAGCTGTGAACAAACCAAGTCTCCACCCTCCAGGAGCTGCGTTCTGGTTGGGGAGACAGACAATGTGCCAGCAAATGCCAGGCAGTGCAGGGCACATGGAGACACGGAGGCAGACTGCGGAGACTGGTGGAATAGGAGCCACGGAGGGGCCAGGAACAGTCAGTGATCAGCTCACTGCTATGGCTTGAACGTGTCCCCCAGAGATCACGAGTGGGAAACAAAATGCCGAAAACCACAGTGCTGGGAGGTGGGGCCCAGTGGTGGGTGTTCAGGTCATGAGGTCTCAGAATAGATTAAGACAGTGACACGAGCGGCACCGAAGGAAGTGAAGGCAGAGCTTTGCTGGCTGCTGGGGACAACTTGTGTAAGGGCTTGGGGGGGCGGTGCAGAGCTGCCCCGAGGGAATGTCCCTTCACCCACTCGGGTCCATGTCCCTCTGGGGGGTCCATGCTGCGGCTAAGTGGAGCAGAGAGGAGCGGCAGGCTCCTGTCCTCACAGCCTTCCTGGGGAGACAGGGTGGGACAGTGACAACGGTCCATGGTGGTCATGGTGTCGTAGGGGCTTCCTGGGGCAGGGAGACTCAGAGGCAGTGCCTGGGGGCCGAGACAGGCCTGGATCCTTCCCTGCTCTGACGCGTCTTTCTCTAGCCCCTGGGGCCTCTGTGTCCCCATCTGTGCAGTGGGTGATTGGCTATTGATAATGTCCTCGTGGCAGTGTGGACTCTGCACAGGGCCATAAGCTGGAAGGGCAGGGCCACTCTGGTAAGAAGGGCGGCCAGTGTGCAAGGCAGCTAGGAGGCTTGGGGTGGTGTGAGGCCCATGGGTAAGGGGACCTTTAAGCTCCATTCTGAGGGCAGAATAGGAGTCACCTCCTAGCGGGATGGGGAAAAGCAGGCCCCATGGAGAGCATGGCGCGGTCAGTGGCTCAGAAGATACAAGGGCAGGGTTTGGGGCACTTGGGTAGCACTTGGGCGTTTAGTCCTTTGTGAAGCACATCACAGAGTTACGTGACCACTCTTGACCTTCTGCAGTACGCAGAGCGAGGTCAGCAGCTCTGTGTCACGGACGCAAAGGAACGACTCAGAGCTCGACAGGGATTAGAAGGGTCTGAGCCAGGACTGGAGTCCAAGGCTTTGGTTGTAAGTCCTGTCATCTGCCCTAAACTGAGCCTTTCTGTGGGGCTTCAGGGGACTCCTAGTTCCCGCTCTGGGCCTTCCTGGAATTCCTGCCTCCACCAGGCTCTGAGTGTCCAGGTCTCTGGCTGCTCCAGCCACTGAAGTGTGGTGTGGGGCAGAAAGGGCAGCAAAGTGAGCTGCATCCAAAGGCAACCTGCACCCTACCTTCCCTTCCTGCCACCCTGGCTCCCATCCTGCCCATCCGGCCAGAGGATCTCCCTCCTGTGGAGCCCTTGCTATCAAATGGCTCCCCAGTTACAGGCAAAACTGCAAACAGGATGGCAACTCTCAGGGGCTGTGAGTCCTTGAAGTGGAGACCTGCCAAGCCTGGTGCACAAGCAGCTGCTGCTTCGTGGACGGAGACCTGAAGGTCGTGCTGGGGGAGGGGAGGGAGAGTGTCCTGTGGCAGAGGGAACAGCGTGTGCAAGGACCTGGGGCAGGAGTTTCTGAGAGGCTGGAGCAGGCTAGAGGTGTGAGGAAGGAGAGGAGGGCTGAGGCGGCAGAACAGATGTGGGGCCTCGTGGGTGGGTGGAAAGTGAGGTCAGAAAAGACAAGGAGGGAGGAATGAACCCTTGAGATCAGGAAGCCCCACTCTAGGCTCAGGCCAGAGGCCACTGTACTGGAGTGCTGAGGACAAGGAAGAAGGAGTGATGGACAGAGTGATGCACAGAGTGATGGACAGTGTGGAGTGAGTGCAGCCCTGGTCCCTGGCAGGCAGTTTCAGATGTTGGCTCAAGATGGTCCCCATTAAAATCGCCTTGGGAGTCCCCATCCCAGGCAGGTCAGCAGGCTGCATCCCCCATGAGCCATGCAACGGTCGTGAAGTACTCAGGCCCAGACCCACCGCCCATGCTTCAGGCTCCTCAGCTGGGCAAGCTCGGAGATCCCAGCCCTGCTCTGCGCTGCCCAGAGTCCCTCTGAAGCTTCCTGGAAGCACCCACTGCATAAGCCAGGCCAGCACTTAAGGCCCTGGGGCAGGGTGGCCCCTCCTTCCACCCCTGAGTCTCCTCCAGCTCTGGGGAATTCCCACTGGGGGGCAGATGGAGCATGTGGGAGAGGGAGCAGTGGTCACCACAGAGTTGCAATGATCCCCAGAGCTCCAGGAAGCATTGCAGCTGGGGAAACTGAGGTTTGGGGGGGTTCAAGGGGAGGGTTTCCACTCCCATCTCTTCATCCGGGACCACAACCCCCACCTTTGCTGCCCTCGAAGCTCCTCATGTATTTCGTATTTCTCATTCTCTTGCATTTGCTATGTACTGACTCTGAGCCAGGCTCCAGGCCAGGAGCTGGGGATGGGGCCGCATGGAACTGACGCTGGTGGCGTGGCATGGCCTGTGTCGGGTGGCTTTGAGGTCCCCGGGGGCGCAGGGTTCAGAGGGCCTTCCAGCCTGGTGTAGAGCTCCGCGTGTACCTGCGCGCATCCCACATCTGGCACTTACAAGGCCCACAGCTGTGTACCAGGCACCTGCCAGCCAGTGACACTCAGATGCTCTGGGAAGGCCACCTCCAGGCCACCCCTTGGGGAGGACATGAGGGGTCCTGAAGCTAATGAACAGCAGGACCAGGGCTTATGTCCAGGCCTTTCCCAGCTCCCTGCTCCCACCACTCTCTCTGCCTCTGGGCCAAGATGCTGCTACGCTGACCCCGCACCCTGGGTGCTACTGTCCTCAGGGTCCCGGAGTGTTTCATTCTTACAGTACATTGTCCTCCCGCTCTGTGACCTTTACCTCGTCATCCCAGCAGTAGCCTTCAGCTTTGCTCTGGTATTCTCCGGCGACATAAACATTTTAACATCCAGTTTTGCCTAGCGCGTTCCAACTCTAATCGTTTATGATGTGGCCCTCGGCAAATCTGCAGAAAGACGCTGGCCCCAGAATGCATGGCCAGGCCCCCAGCTGGACCCGCCGGCTCCCTCTGGAACCGCCTGAGCTGCTCCTGTGTCCAGGCCCGCTCCGAACTTGAGCTTACGGTGGTCACGTATCGTTATTGACTGTGACGACGGGAATGAAGACAATTATGTCGGGCCATAAACTCCTGCTGATTTAGGAGCCACAGTGAGTCACGGGCTCTAGAGCTCTAGAGCTGAGCAGGCCACAGTCCTCCAGCTGGGCCTAACAGTGTCCACCCAGGGATGGCATTGGCCATGGCTGCAGAGTGACTCAGCCTGCTCCAGTGGGCGGAAGGCGCTGTCCCCGCCCGGCAGTGCTGGCCTGTGGCACCTGGGCCTGTGGGGGCCGGCTGTTTTGGTTCGGCATCCCCTCCCTTCCCTGCCTGAGCCCTCATGTCCCTTGTGCTTCAGGACAGCATCTGCATGTGCACTCTTGAGACTCCCCTGGAGAATGTGGCTCATTCTGATTCGGGGCTCCAGTAAAGGCAGCTCCCCTCCCGTTAGTAATGGTCTCTGAGCTCTAGGCACCAAGGCAGTGTCACCCACTGGTGAGACCCAGGCGGGATGATTCTGGCTCCCAGCACTGTCTCTGCCCCTCCCTTGCTGAGAGACTGTGGGCGAGTTACTTCACCTCCCTGAGCCTCATCCTTTCCCCCCTTTGTAAAGTGGGCATCCTGGCTACGATAAGTTTTTGCAAGGATTTGACAAAATAAAGCAGCAGATTCTGAAGCAACTGAGGTGGATAGAGCTGGCACTTCCGAGGCTCTGACAAAGCATGGGCCTCTGTGCCTTGGGCCCTCTGCGACGTGGAGACTGTGCCAGTTTCTGCTGTGGGCTCCAGGACCCGAGTGTGTTACGTCCCTGGTGCACAGTGAACCCGCGGTGCACACTAACTGCCATTGCGGTTGTTGCCTCATTGTTCTGCTTGCAAGCAACGCCCCCATCTCATCTTCACACACCACCCCCCTGTCACAGGCTCCAGGCACAGCAAAGGCCTGACTCTCAGCAGAGCAAAAGAGCAAGGACTCCGGAGCAATTGCCCAGGTCCGCCGCCTCTGCGTTGTGTGACCTTGAATGAATTTCTAAACCTCTCTGAATTTCAGTGTCTTCGTCTGTAAAATAGAGGGGTGCCTGGTTCACGGTGGGGACAAAAGTAGCCCTGGTTTTTATTATTCTGAGCCTTGAGGGAGCCTTGCATCGAAAAGCATCTAAGGCCCTCCCTTTCTGCCACCACTGCATTTGGAGACAAAGAAACTGAGGCCAAAGGCACTAAATTAAACGTTTGGGAACAAGACATTATATGACCATGCTAAATTATGCAGGGCGGACAATTAGAGAACAAAACGATCTGTAATAAAGAGCTAATTGGGCGGGACAGAGGCTAAGTATCCCAGAAGCCTGAGATGAGGGCGGCCTGGCCAGGGCCCAGGTGTTCTTGTTAATAGCAGTGAGATTTCTTTTGCTGTAAGTAATGCACACGTATTCTAACACTCTTGGAAAGCAGGATGTGTATAAATCACTAGCATCTCCCTTCCCCAAGATAGTGGCTGTTGAAACATTGAGGTCTTTCCATTCTTTTTTGTCTTTATACACGGGCATATATTCTCATGTGTCATTCTCCTTGGTGTGACTCTTCTGCTCTCATCCTCTTTCCCCCTTTGGTGCAGTGGGATCCCCCACCCTGAATGGTATGAAATGGTCAAACACCCAACGCCTGACACTGGACAGGTGAGGCTGACCAGGTTTATTAGTCACTTGTGGCTACATGAAGCTCAAACTCAGGGGAGCAGACCAGCAGGTTCCTGGAGCAGATCTTGTAGCGGCAAGAGGGCAAGGACCCCTGGTTCCTGTGGGAGTTGACACGGTTTGAATAACTCTACGTGGGCAGGTGGCTGAAAGCCCATCGCGTGGGGAACGGGTGGCTCCAATCTGGCCTGGCCAAGAGGGGAAGAAGTAGCTGAGGGTAGGTGCAGGGGGGGCTCCTGGGCTGTGGTCCTGAGAGGCTTGAAGACGTCAGGGCAGCACATGACATTTTAGGGCTTGCAACACAGACACAGGATAAGCTAGAATTTGACCTGCTGAGCTCCCCACTTTCCAGAAAGAGCGAGGTGATTTCTTGCTCTAGCTCCATGTCCATTGGGTCAGCAGGGAGGGCCTGGCTCATCACAGACACCCAGGGATTCTTGCTGACAGGGGTGTGCCCATGCTCCAGATTACTTCTGTGCTCCCCCTCCAACGCCCACTCTCCGCACGGCCGCCAGGGGGAGCTTTGGAAACATGCGCTGGCTTCCTGTGGCACCTTCAAAGATGTCCCGAATGGAATGCTCTTTGCACCTGGCCTGGAGGCCAGCACAGTCTGGTCGTGTCTACCTCTGCAGGTGGGACCCCTGCCGTGGCTCCTCCAGCTGATGATGATCCAGGCTCGTGCCTGCCGGATCTTCCACCCGCCTACTTCTGAGCGTTTGCGTGTGTTGCTCTTTCTGCCTGGAGCTTCCTCTATACTTTCAGCTGATGGCCTGCCTCCCACTCCTCTAGGTCTCCTCCAAGAAGCCCGCCAGCTCACCCTAGCAGGGCAGGTCCCCTCGGTCCTCACCATGTTGTGTCTGTCTTTCTGTGCCGTTGCTTCTTTCGTGTCAGCGCGCCCTACTTGGGGCACAGATTGTGTCTGCCTTAATCGCCCACACGTGGCACAAAGCTCTGTGCTTAGCACGCTCAAGTGCTTGTGTGCGCTGGAGATCTGGCTCCTACGGCTGCTTAGACCATCAGGATGGAACCAGAGGCCTCGACCCATCTCCACATGGGCTGGAGGTGCACTGGCAGAGAGAGCGGGGCTGGCCAACAGCAGATGGTGAGCAATATGGCCACCTAGTACCTCCCTCAATACTGGGGGTAGGGCTAGGGGAGGAAGTCATTCTGACTTCAGCCCCCCTACCTCGGGCACTTGGGGCCTATTTGGCCTCACCCCATGCATGGTCAAAATCTGTACCTCCGCTTACACCCTGCCCCCAGAACGTTCTAAGCAGGCCTGGTTTTGCAATAAATGGCCTTTGAATCTTTGCTAGTGTTGGCTCTATTTTCCTGGGTAGGGAGAGGTCTTGGGGGCCGAGAGCCTCAGGGCTGGAGAGGAAAATACTAGAAAGAAGCCTCTGCATATCCCAGGAAGACGATGAGGATGGTCCCTTATGAGGTGTCAGCTGGAAAATCATTTGGCAGAGTGACTGGCTCACATCTTCTCTCTGGAATCACCCGCCTACACTTCGGCCTCCTTTCTTCTCACTGATTCCTCCTCCTCTGCACAGCGCTTTCATTCCTCTTATTCTTCTTGCTTAACTAGGAGACATCATTTTCTTGGCAACACGATTTGCATAAAGATCCTCCAGGGAAAGGCAGGGAAGAAGCACATTCGAACCTCCAGTCGCAGGCACCAAAGAAACCCTTTCACACGGAGCAACGTGTTTGAAGCTAGCCCTCCACAACAGCAGTTATAGCGCAAAGGAGGCCCAGGGCTGCGAGCGACCCCAACCAGGGCCCAGCCCGCCTCGCCCCACCTGTGCTCCTTGCTCCTCCTTATCGCCCCCCGGCCCCCAGTGTCCCCTGCCCACAGCTCCATGCATCTCAATGAACCTTACAAAGTTAATAGTCATACTTGCAGTGTTTACTATGCAGCATAGCATTGTGCCTTCCGGATTTGGAGCCACGCTCTTTGTATAGAAAGTTAATAGGGATAATAGCAACATGTTACAATGTAATACATTAAACATACTTTATATTAAGTAACTTTTCCATTCAACCAAAAAACATTTATTCATTCTCCTTATTTTTTCCATTCATTGGACATTTATGAAACCCTACCAGAGTCAAGGGTATTATTCCTCAGCTTTTCCACACTACAGTAAAATACTTGATGTGGGCAATTCATGAGGAAAAGGTTTATTTCAGCTGATAGCTTTGGAGGCTGAAAGTTCAGACAGCGTAGCGCATAGTGTGGTGCTGGCCTATGGCAGAGGGCAGAGTATATATGGGAAGATGTATCACACCTTGAACCAGGAAGCAGAGGGAGGGCTGGCTTACTTTTTTTGTCTTTTGAGGGCACTCACACCCAGTAATTTGAGGACTTTCCACTAGGCCCCACCTCTTAATGTTTCTACCACCTCGCACTACACCACCCTGGGGACAGAGCCTTTCATGCATGTTGGGAGATCCACAAATCATACCATCAAGACACCATGCTGGAAAACTGACCCAAATTTATTGAGCAATTACTATATGCCAATTACCAGGATCTCAGTTTCTCCTTACAATGACCCTTTTCTCGCAGCCAAGGAAGCCAGGCTCTTGGCTCTGCCCTGCAATCACACTGCCCCCGCTCGGGGTTTCTTGGCCATCCAGGGAGGCTCTAACAGTGACATCTTTATTCATCTCTCTCTACCAGGAAGGAGTTCCTGCTGGGAAGTGGGGGTGGCACTGTCTAAGTAGAGTTACTGCTGCTGCTGCTGCTGCTGCTGTGACCTGCGTAGCGACCGCTGTGCACCCTCAGCTGCAGCCACCCTCTGTGCAGAGGGTGCCATGTGATCTCACTGCACTTAGCGGGGCGTTGACAAATGACCCTTAGCACGTGACAGCCACGCGAGGGAGGAGCTGGCCCTGGTGACAGGTACAGACACGTGAGGATCAGGCCTGCCCGGGTACCAGCAGGTCAGAATCTGAGCCCAGATATGAACCTGCATCTGGCCCACCACTTCCCCAGCCTGATGCAGGACGTGTGACTTCCAGAGAAGGGAAGGACAAAACGGAGACCAGGCTGCAGAAGGAAACATGGCCACAAATGCAGGGAAGCTAGGAGGGGACCCAGAGCCGGGCGGGCAGGACTACCAGGGTCCCTGGTCCAGCCTGAGCAATCTTGGTCCCTTAAGTTCCCCAAGACACCTGGGGAGCCAGTACCCTCCCACAGCTGCTTTCTCTGCTTAAATCAGACAAAGTGTTTTCCTGTTCCTTACAAAGAGCCTTGATTCGGTGCCAAGGAAACCTGTTTATTTTTAAAAATCTGCATTAAAAAAGCTCCCTTTCTAACAATGAGCATCTCTTTCTCAGAGAGCTCTCATAAATAACAAAAAGGAGGCTTTTGCAAACCTTTATGGAAATTAAACCCACAATCCGGGCACACACTTGTTTAACAAGTGATAATTAACTGCTGACAATATAATTTTGGCTTGGAAGAAAATGTGTTTTTCATTAAGAAATAATCAAAGAGATCTTTGCACTGGAGAGTTCCGTCTCTGCTGCCAGAGCTCAGTTCCTCCGTGGACAGAGGCTCTGAGTGACATGCGGTGTCCACTGTCCCCTGCCAGGTGGGCGTGGGACTCAGAGGCAACAACCAGGAATGGGGCCTGAGGAGGGTGGGTTTTCTGTGCCCACAGACTCTGGGCAGCTCAGCAGTGGCCCAGACAGCTTCTGGTCTGTGGGCCACCCTCCTGCTCTGGGCATCCCCAGTCCCCAGTGTGCCCAGAGCTGGCTGGCAGAAGGTGATGCTGACCCCAAGTTCAGGGAAGAACAAAACATTCTGCTCTCTGTAACTGTTATAGGCCCCTAGGGCCTTGTGGGGTCATATGCCACCCTCCCCCACTTTACAGAAGAGGAAAGAGGCTCAGAGACGTGGAGTTACTTGTTCAAGGCAACACAGATGGTGTTGCCCAGCTCCCCAGCTCCCCAGCTCACCCGGCCTGTACTTCGGTGTCCCCACCTCCTTATGAGACCCACTGTGAATGAAATAAATTGATTAAATAAAGCACTTATAATACCTGGTATAGCACGTGGTACATAACAAACTCAGGTTATGTCAACTGAAATTCTTATTAATGTCAATAACATCAGTAATAGCACCCACAGTAAGTTAACATTATCAGATTCTCCCCTCCTCCCTGCAGGCCCCTTCATCAGCTCTGCCTGCTTGGGGGCCCACCTTGGTCACGTATCTGTTTCTAAGGGCAAACAGGAAGGACCTGTGACTCTGAGTGTGGGGAAAAAGGAGCTTCCTGGGTCCTGGAGACAGAGTCCCCTGAGCTTCCTGCTGTCTGCCGACACGCAGGCCCCACCTGCCTGACCTGCACTCGGTCACGGTCGGTGATGACTTGCTGGAGTGCTCTGTCTCCCTGTATATTCCTGAATCTTCATAGAAATCACCAGAGCGTGTGCCCTCCTCTCCCCTCCCACACCCCATCTGCACAGACACCCTGCTTCCAAATGGCCCTCTCCCCTTGATCGCCTCCAGCCTCTGCTTATGTTGGGCCCTCTACCTACTTTCCTTAGTCTTCCCTCCATTTGGCATAAGACGAAGTTGGTTATTCAAAGGCCAACTCTAAAGCTCGCTTCTGATGGCATCTTGAGCCCAGGCGTGTCTGCTCTGACCCAGAGGTTCTTGACCTGTTCCCTGAGGACCCCAGAGCTGGGGCTCACACACCTGCCGTGAGCCACCCCGCCTACACATCACCCTGGTCTTGCCGCTGTTTCCCGGCTGAGGCTCAGCAGAGAGATGGACGTGTAAGACCTGACTGTTCCCCGGACGCCTGCCCTGAGTGATCTGCAGGATCTCGGCCTTAGTGAGCTTTCAACACTAAGAGCCTTTGATCACATACGACAAGGAAAGGGCCACCTCTGGGGAGTGGAGAGGGATGATAACCAGGCAGGGATTGTGTGGCCAGGGTCTGTAGCCACCATCTCAGGGGCAGGCGTGGGACTGCGGGTCTGGGTAACACAAGGATTTGGGTTTAACACCCAAAGAGGGATGAAAGAGGCCTGAGCCCACGGAGGTCAGGGGTAGGGGATATTTGTCCCTACATGGAACTGGAACCCTGGAAGAGCGTCATCTTCCGTAAACATGTGTTTAAAAAATCCCATTCAGAGCAGCTAGGGAAGGCCAGGGAAGCTCGTCTGTCTTTGGATTCCGGGTAGAACAAAAACAAAAACAAAAACAAAGAATTCTCTTGGGAACTTTTAAACAGAGGCTTGTACTTCCCTTGGGCTGATGGCTTTAATAGACCTCATAAGTTTTATTTCCGAACAGAGAAGCCAGGAAATTCACATATAATTGGTCCCAGGCTGATGATACTTCGGGAGCATCTGAAGAAAGCGATCAAGAATATTTGGGTAGGGGCACATCCTCCACTCAGCTGTGCAGCACGCCCACAGATCAGGCCCAAGGAAGAGGAGCTCAAAAATAAAAATTCCAAAACAATGGAAGAATGGATATTCTTCAGGAGACTTAGCAGATGAACAAGATCAGGAAGGTGATCCAAAGAGCTTCTAATAACAGTAGGATCACCAGGGAAACTCTAAGATAGGTAGGTGTGAAATAAAGTCGTGAAAGAAACAATCAAAATCAAAAGAATAGAACTAGGTATTATGAAAGAAAGGGCAGGAGGATTGGAAAATGAGCTACTTCTCCCAGAACGAGATGTGTAATCTTTGAAATAAAGGAACGAATAAAGTAGCAGATTAGGCCAAGTCGGAAGTGAACAAGGATAGAGACAAAGGAAATCTTCTGGGACCTGGGGGTGTAACTCAATGTCAGAGCACATGCTTAGCGTGACTGCTGCCCTGAGTTCAACCCCCAGCTCTCAAAAAGGGAAACATTCCAGAGTATAGATTAGAAAAATCGACTTGTAGAAGATATCTGAGTGGAATAAAGAGATACTGGGTTAAAATAAGATAATCCACTCTGTATAAGATAAGTGTTCAATAACGTACAGAAAGAAAAACAAAAGTAAATGATAAAGACCAAGAATTTTACAGGATTTATAAAAGATGATTTTGGTATTCAAAAAGTCCTATGAAGCCTAAGGAGGCTAAGACAAATTATATGTCTAGGCCTACCTCTATCAGTGGGAATTTATGAAGTACAACTATAAACATAAATGCTGAGAAGATAAAAATCCAGACACAAATGAGAAATGACAACATTTACTTATAAAATATAAATTATAAAATGTACCTTATCTATTTACAAAACAGGCAAAACTAAACTACTGTATTAGAAGTGGTTAGCTTTCGTGGAGGGGTAGTGACTGGATTAGAGTAGGAAGGAGCTTTTGGCTATAATCAGAAAAGATAGACGTAAGAAAGACGATAACCAGACAAAAGTCAGTGACAACTAAAGAAAGACAGCTGACTACAGAAGAGCAACAGAGAGCAGGAAACGATGGGACACTTCTACATCAAGAGAAAGAACTACCAAAGGAGAATTCTACTTCCAGTTAGACCACCACTCACAATTGACAGATTAAAAAAAGAGATTTTCAGAAAAAAAAAAAACCAAACAAAAACCAAAACTAAGTGGTTTACTACTAAGGAGCTCTTCCTAAAAGAACAAATAAAAGATGATTTCAGGAAGGGCAGAGAACATAAAAGGAAGGAGGAGGAAGGCGTCAGGGCACACAGGAGTGTCAGGGTGTGAGGGCTAAGTCTCGCCCCTTCTGATCCTGACTGTGGGGGATAGAAGGCAGAGCAGCAACTACAGAGTCAGAACTAAGCTGGGCGAGGTTGAGGCAGAAGAGAGAATCATAACACGAGGCCAGACCTGCATTGAGATGGGAGAAGGAGGTCGGGGAAGGGTCTGGTGGTGGTTCCGGGGGAAGAATGGAACTTTATTAGCTCTAGACTGTTAAGTCAAGTGTGTTTATTTTAAGGTAATTAATCAATGGAGAGAAACAGAATGCAGACCTCTAAAAGCAGATGGGCAATGAAGATTGGATCAATATAATGGACAAAGAAAATGAGTCACCATGACTATTACTCTTGACAGGGCAACCTGATTGGATTGAGATCAGTAAAGCACAATCACTCATAAAGCACAATTACTCATCAATTACTAGACACAATTACTGTCTATCAGATTAGTAAAGCACAATTCTGGGTGTGTCTATGGGGTGTTTTCAGAGGTGACCAGCACAGAGAGCAGCCACCCGAAGGGAGAGAGACCTACCCTCGCCGCGGGTGTACCGTTCAATGGGCTTGTAGTTGGAATGGAGTGAAGAGAAAGAAGGAAGTCGGCACACATCCGAAGAGCTCCACTCTGCTTGAGCTGGGGCATCTTTGCTGCTGCCACATGTGGACATCTGTCTCCAGCTTCTCTGACCTTTCAACACGGGCTCAAACCTCCCACTCTCCAGGGGCCTCCAGGCCCTCGGTCCTAGAGCCTCAGTTTCCTTATCTGTCCACTGAAGATGACATATTTTTTTAGAGGGTCAAAATCCCACGTTCCATCTAGGAGAGATCATAGATCACGTAATCCTGGCGCACCACGTGAGAGCCAGTCTTTGTCAGGCACATCCGCAGTGTGTCCCAGCCTCACCCTGCGGGGGAGGAAACCAAGGCCCATGTGAGGCCTGCTAAGGTCCTGTGCTAGGAACATGGAGTTCTCTGACCTGGAAGTCAACTGTTGACCTATGACCTTGAACAGCTGGCATCCTCCC